>CABHPH010129721.1:2644-19029 GCA_902168325.1 Peromyscus nudipes | reverse complement strand
AGAGAGAGAGAGAGAGAGAGAGAGAGAGAGAGAGAGAGAGAGAGAGAGAACAAAATACTCCAAGCAAGTTCCTTGCTCCTCCAGATCCCAGTTTCTTCCTCTGTAAGTGGGAGGTTAGACAGGAATTCTCTCCAAGCACTTCCAACTCAGACACCCAGGATAATAATGAGAGATGGTCTTGTTCTCTGAAATTCCTTTCTAGTAAACATGATGCATCTTGGTTTAAATTCAGGCAGCCTGGCATCTTGTTAAGGATTTAGATAATTATACTGCTTAATTATCCATGTGCTCAGGGGCCCAAGAGAGTGGGTGCATTTTTACACTGATCTAATTAAAGAATGCTTGATTCAGGATGATACCTCTCAGGTGGCACACCTCCTTTGCCGTGAGCACCAGGTGCATGACAAGAGCAGGATTCCCTTGATGCCAAGATGAGGAAGCGATGGAAGAGTTCATGCCTAGGGAGTCCTGGGCACTGACCAAGGCAAAATCGGGGGCTTCTCAGCATGTTCCCTTTTGAGACAGAGGGTGGAACATGGAAAAGTTCTTCCTTTCTTTTCCTGGTGCTGTAATAAAATACTCTGACAAAAGCAACTTAAGGGAGAAAAAGAGTTCATTGTAGCTCACGGTTCCAGTCATGACAGAGAAGTCTAGGCAGAGGGGCTTGAAGCAGATGGTCATGTGCCATCCATCACCAATGACCACATGCTGCTCTGCCTCCTCCACCTACTTACACAGTCCAGGATTCCTTGAGCAGGAAATAGCCCTGCCTTCCCATATCTGTTAATGTGATAAAGACAACCCACCACAGGCCTGTTCAGAGGCCCAACTCCCAGATGATTCTAGATTTTGTCAAATTGAGAACTGACACTAGCCTTCATAAGCTGTAAGGCCACAACCCTTGACATCTGAAGTATCAGGGAGACACTCTCCCTGCTAACCCTCCTCTCCACTCTTTTCCCCCAAAGGTTACTCGTCTGGCAGACTTTCGTTGTTGTTGTTGTTGTTGTTTATTTGTTTGTTTGTTTGTTTGTTTGGTTGGTTGGTTGGTTTTTTTGAGACAAGGTTTCTCTGTGTAGCTTTGTTTGTCCTGGGACTCTGTAGCCCAGGCTGGCCTCAAACTCACAGAGATCCACCTGCCTCTGCCTCCAGAGTGCTGGGATTAAAGGCATGCACCACCACTGCCTGGCCAGACTTTTTTAAAATAAAAAAATTAATATGCCTCTTCAGTGCATAATGACATATCATAGCTTTGACACCCAGCTTTTGGAGAATGGGAAGTAACAACATTTTCATTTGATTACAATGTTCAGAGGTCTGGACATTTGCTTAAACATTATCGAACAACTGTGATGTGTTCAATATGGAGAGACACTGTGTTCTCTCTATCACTATAGTTAATTTTTTCTACCCAATCTCACTGCTCTAGAGAATTCCCCACTGTAAATCTGGGGTTCAATGCACCCTTTTCAAACATAGAAAACCACAAGGGCAAACAGATAGCCACTCTTCCTGCTTCCCTTGCCGCTAAGTCACAGCCAGTCATAGAGGCTCGCAGTTTTCATCAGAAGCTAAGGATTCAAAGGCTCAGAGCCCATGGGACAGGCAGGCATCCTGCTGAGGACAAAAATAGCAGAAGCAGTAACAACAGCTTACATCCAACGACAGTGACCGCCTCGGTGTATGCTGTTCAGGCGATGGTATCGATGTCATCAGCAGGGCTGCTTTTCATCACGATTTTGGCCTTGTCTAATCTGCCAGCCTCCCTTCTGTTCTAGTTTGTTTCCCGTTGCTGTGATGAACACCAGGACCAAAACCAACTCAGAAGGGAAAGCTTGCACTTTACAGTTCATCATCTAGGAAATCCAAAGCAGGAAGTCAAGGTGGGAACCTGGAGGTGGGAACTGAGGCAGAGACGATGGAGGAACACTGTTTACTTTTGCCCTGTTCTTGCTCAGCTAGCTTCCTTATACAACCCAGAGCAACCTTCCAGGGGGTGGCACCGCCCACAGTCTGCTGGGCCCTCCTTTATCAATTAACAATCGGGAAAATGCCCTCCAAAGACATACTCACAGACCAATGCTATGAAGTCAATTCCTCAACAGGTGTTCCTTCTTCCCAGGTGTGTCAAGTTGACAACCAAAGATGGTCATCACACGTCCCTTGTTCCGGTTCATTTTCAAACCTGCATCTTTCTGAAATTTCAAGACATCCAGAGTTGGTTTCCATTGCTCATATTTAGGAGTATGGCAGACGGATAAGATATATGACTTGAGCCGGGTGGCAGTGGCGCATGCCTTTAATCCCAGCACTCGGGAGGCAGAGCCAGGCGGATCTCTGTGAGTTCGAGGCCAGCCTGGGCTAGAGAGTGAGATCCAGGAGAGGCACCAAAAAGACACAGAGAAACCCTGTCTCGAAAAACAAAAAACAAAAAACAAAAAAAAAAAGATACATAACTTGAACAAGTTAGTTTACTCCAACTCTATTTGTCTGTAGTGTGGTATCACACCGTCTTCCATTCATTCACTCAGAAAATAAGTAATTATTGAACATCTACTAAATGCCAGACACTGCCTAGTCTCTTCTGCACTCAGAGATTTATAGTGAGATTGGAAAGTTCAACAAACAAATCATTCTAGAAATAATTTATGATGGTAGTTTTTCTATGAAAATTATCAGAGTTATTCATAATAGACACAAAAAGGCAAATATTCGCTAACTGATGTATGACCTATACCCTTATAAGGAAATACTCAGTTACAGAAAGGAATGCAATGAGAGTGTGTGACAATATGGATGAACCTTGAAAACATCACACTGAGGGAAAGAAGGCACAAACGCCACAAAGCCCATGATTCCATTTGTATGAAATGCTCAGCACTGGCAAATCCAGAGAGACAGGAAGATTATTAGTTCTCAGGGCCTAAGAAATGACAGGATGGGGAGTGACAGATAAAGTTTTGGTGTGGTTAAAATGTCCAAAAAATAATAGTAGCACTGTTTGTACAAACTTATGAGTATACTATATATAAACAAGAAGAATTTTATCATATGAGGGTATATTTGAAAGAACAACTCATTCTTCCTCCACACCTCATCACTGCTTCCCTTTATACAAGGCCATCTTTCCCTCCTAAGGCTGACAGTTTCCCTCTGGGAACGAGGTGCCCACTCTTCAGTTTAGAAACCTCATCAATAGACCGTCCCTCTATCTATGTCTCACTAGATCAGTCCCAAAGACTGACTGACCCTGCTTAGGTCACATGTCTGCCTATGGACCCCTCATTAGATTGGGCAAGCCTGGCTTGCCTGGTTTCCTGGCAACCCTTGTGAGGTGTCAGGTGGGTACTATGGTGAGCCACATGGAAAGGGAGAGAGTTCCCCCAAAGAGCAACAAGACTTGTTGCCTAAAAGGGAAGATGAGGTGGGGTGCATAACCAGTAGCCATCAGTCCATCATAGTCTCTTTCAGAGGTCAGAGGTCAGACATCAGAAAGACATCCCTAAAGATGGTTCAGACTCAGGGCTAGAGAGGTGGTTCAGCAGTTAAAGCATTTTCCTGAGAGGACTAGAACTCAGACACCCAGAACCCAGGGAAATGCCAAGGAGGCATGGTGCCCACCTGCAATTCCAACCTTAGAAGACCGAGACAGGCTGTCCCCAGAGCAAGCTGGCTAGCGAGACTAGCCATATAGGCTGGATTGAGAGACACTACCTCCATAGATACGATGGAAAGCAGTGGACAAAGTTTCCCAACATCAACCTCAGGCCTAAGGCCCATGCATACATGTGTCTGCACACACTTCCAGATACATGTAAACACATACACACATGCACATGACACACAGAGACACATTGTTTAGAAAGATATTTAAGATACAACGTAAGGAATAAGTAGAAATAGGAAGTACCGGGAAAGACTGCCATGGACAGTATAGGTCAGGGACAATCCCACAGATGACACACACCATCTTATATACCATCAACTCTGAACCCTTGAGCTATGCTGCTGTTACTGTAGGACCCAGAACCCCCAAGGTAGCTCCCTTTCTCTTCTGGATACCTGGGATTCAGAAAACATCCTGCCCCAGGTTTTGCCCTGCAGAGGCTCGGCCCTGAGAGTAGTTCCTATCCTGGGAGCAACCGATTCTTGAAGGCTCCCGGCTGTTGAGCATTACAAGCACAATAAATACCATTTCATGCCTCATGTTCCAGCCCTGGTCTCATATAAAAAATTTCAAGCAGATATTTTAATAGCCCTTGCTTTCATCTAGGGAAAGCTAAGCTACAAGGCGATAAGATCGGCTCGAACTCATTGCTTGCATCTCGGAACACTCTGCACAGAAGATTTGCTCTTTTCTTCTTTGTTTTGGGGTGTTGTTGTTTTTTATGGCCAATGGGAAGAAGGGGAGGTTACAAGGCTAGTCTGATATGGATACATAGCTTTTATGAGACTGGAAGAGAATGTTAAAAATATTCAGCTACTCATCTCAAAGATCAAAAAAAAAAAAAAAAAGCCAAGAACTGGCTAGGAGGGCACACAGATGTTTCTGTCCCCAGAGCAGCTCGTTCCTGAGGACCCATTTGAAACCAGTGAAAGTTCACAGACAGGGCTGGATCTGGGAACTCCAATAATCTTGTCAGGACACACTCTCACTTTCTAGTCTAGGCGAGCAGCTGTCCTGGTCAGCCCAGGACTGAGGGATTCCTAAGCTGTGAGACTCAAGTTTCAGAATCAGTAGGATCCCAGGTAAAGTGGGCCGAGCTGATAACCCTGGCTTACATCTCTGGCGGTGCTGGTCTCTAGGCTAGCTACAGCAGTCCTGGGCAACCCTACTATCCAAAGCTATAGGCTTGTGACCCACCCTCCCTGCAGCTCAGGCAAATGGGCATTCCTAGTCTTACCAGAAGGGAGCCCACAATTGGCCCTTATTGGCTGGATTTGGTCCACGTGCCATGAATATGTTCCTATTCCAATAAGTTGTGCTCAGCACCTTCACTACCATAGTCCTTCTGATTCCAACCTGGGATGTGCCTCACTGTTGTAGACTATTAATTTAAGGTGTGTTACGTTTGATTATGCTGTGGAACATTTGTTTAATGATGCAAAGATGTGTTGCATTCTTTTATGTTGCATTTGTTTAACTCTGTGAAGCTGTGTTACTTTGCCTGTCTAAAACATCTGACAGTCTAATAAAGAGCTGAATGGCTAACAGTGAGGTAGGAAAAAAGATAGGTGGGGCTGGCAGGCAGAGAGAATAAATAGAAGGAGGAATCTGGGAGGAAGAAGAAGAAGGAGCAAGAATAAGGAGAGGAGAACACTAAGGAGCCAGCCACCCAGCCACCCAGCCACACAGTCAGCCATGGAGTGAGAATGAAAGTAAAATATACAGAAGTAAGAAAAGGAAAAAGCCCAGAGGCAAGATATAAACAGGTTAATTTAAGATAAGAAAAGCTGTAAAGAAACAAGCCAAGCTAAGGCCAGGTATTCATAAGTAATAATAAGCCTCCATGTGTGATTTATTTGGGAGCAGGGTGGTGGGCCCCAAAAAGAGTAAAGAGCCAAAGAGCACAAGAGTAAAACAACCAACAACATCTCACAGGCTCGTGTTTTGAGTACTTGGTCTCCAGACTGTGGCACTATTTTAAGAAGCCATGGATCTTTGCGCAGGTGGAGTTGGGCTAGCAGAATCAGGTTGATGAGTGCAGACCTTTGATGTTTACAGCCTGGCCCCTGATTTCCAGCCTTCTCACTCTGCTTCCTGGTCTGTGAACAGCTGCTGCCTCACACCCCCCACCCCTACCAGCTGCTGCACCACTCCCCCCTGCCTCTGTGATGGGCTAAAATCCCCCGAAACGGGGAGCCAAAATAAATACTCTTCTCCCTCATGCTGTTTCTGTATTTCTGTCATGTTAACATGATAGTTCCATCAAAGCCCACACATGGGCACCATATCATATCACTCTGTCAATGTCTTTTGGCCCATGTGAGACTCTGGGATAATATTATAATAATTTTAACATACATCTAATGGCATATGTATAGTCACATATCAAAATGATACTGCCAGCCCGGTAAGAAAAGGTCCTAGAACATAGATATCAGATCCAAATGACACAGCTTGACCAAGGGACTGCGGGAAGTATCCAAAATGGGTGATGTAACCAAGGAAAACACTGCTGAAAGAAAGAGAAAATGAATGTCAGAGTAAGCCAAAAACAACAGGTCTCTGCTTTGTCACTCCATGCAGTCCGGCCCTGCTGACTGTTCATGCCATCCTGCAGGAAACTGTGCAGGGTGCATGGAAAATGAAAGGGTTGCTGCTTTCAGCATGGCAGCCTAGGAAAGGCAGACAACATGAACCAAAGCCAAGGAGTCCAATTGTCCCTTCACTCCTGTGTGGCTGGGCCAAATACCTACCCTTGCCTTTTCAGAGCAATGCTGACTCTCTCTGCCTCCAGTGTGCCCCAGGAGGCTGACCCTGAAAACCTCCATGATTGGGCTCCTTGGACCTTCGGCTCCTGTGTGGGTTTTACCAATGGAGGCACCAGCAAGAAGTTGAAAAGAAGGAGAATGGGGTGTGAGGTTTCTTGACTCCTTTCTCCTAAGTCATTGGGACGTGGCTCCACAGCTCCTATCTAGAGACCCTCCCCATGAGGAGCCCTCTTTTTCGGGATTCCTGAACTATTCCCTCCAGTTATCCTTTAGTTCAGCCCTGAATGTTTCACAATCCCCCTTCTATCTCCTTTCCCCTACCCAAATTTTATCAGCATCCTGCTTCTAGGCTGCTCTCACCTGCCCATCTGAAGATTCCATCTGTTACAGGCACCCAGATTAATAAATACCCCATCTAGAGAACAGCAGACTAAAAACAACAAACAAAACTCGGCGTCTAAGAGCCTCAATGGGAAGAGGATAACTTCACTTCTCAAGGCAGAGGCATGTCCTTTACCCCAGGGTGAGCTCACTTCATCCATCAGTAGATCTGCATCAGCCACAGCTGCCAAGGAGTACTGTGCACTGTATGTGCTCAATAAACATAACTTCGTGAACTGTCAGCGTCTCATTGACCTTTCTTCTTTCTGATTCAATTAAATAAGCAAAATAGAACATGATCTTCTGATATGTACCAATGCCAGAAGCCGACAGGTTTCCTTTCCTTAGGGATCCTAATACAACTCAACCTTTATCACAGTTTAAGCTCAAGATAGAATGTCCCACCCACAAGGATGGGTACACACTGGTTGCAATAGGTCTCTGATGTTCTAAAGTCAAGTACCATGAAAGAGGTTTGCCTTGACCCCCAAAGGCATTCTACCTCTGTCCTCAGCAAACATGAAACATGACAGTAGAGAGTCTTTGCAATGGGCCCTAACTTACCTACTAGCTCAAGCCCAGTGTGCACATCAGTACAGCCTCCTCCTTGGGAAAACTGATTTCAATATCTTTTCCAAGACACCAGATAATCAGGCTCTTCTTCCCATTGAGACCCTCCATGATTTCTGTGATGGCTCTTCTTGGTTGTCAACTTGACTACATCTGGAATTAACTAAAACCCAAATGGCTAGGCACACCTGTGAGGGATCTTTTTTTAATTAAATCATTTGAAGTTGGGGAAGATCTACCTCTAATCTGGATCTTTTGAGGTGAGAAGACCCTCCTTTAATTTAGGCCATATCTTCTGCTGGTATCCTATATAAAGGACATGAAAAAAAGGGAGCTTGCTCTCTCTTTGTCTACTTGCTCCTGCTAACAAGTCCATTCATTTACTGGCATTAGAGCGTCCTTCTTTGGGATTCAGGTGTATACGGAAGACTGGCTGAGACATCTAGCCTGTGGACTGAACAATTAGTGGATTATTGGGACTTCTGTTGGTAGACAGCCATTGTTGGATTAGCTGGACCATAGCCTTTAAGCTATTCCAATAAATCCCATAGATAAATAGATAAATGGATAGATGATTGATAGATAGATAGATAGATAGATAGATAGATAGATAGATAGATAGATGATAGAGTTCTATACATTCTACTTCTCTAGAGAACCCTGGCTAGTAATTCCCACCTTCTCTGCCTTCCTCTGCTATCTTCACATATTATATTTTATGGCTACAGGTGTACCTCTGCAAGACATGATCACAGTATCTAGCATCTCTGAAGCATCTATCATGTGCCTGCCTTCTGCTTTGTCAACATCACAGTTCATTCTCACTACAACTCTGTGAAGTAGATCTCTAGATCCAAAATTGTCTAACTACAAGCAGGCGCAGTGTCCTAAGTAGGTTTGTTGGGGAGCAGTTTTGTTTCTGCTTTGATGTTGTTGTTTAGGATTTTGTTTTGGTTTGAGTTTTTAGCCTGCTTTGCTTTGTTTCCCCTTTAGTCGTACAGTTCTCGTGCCCCCAGCACTAACACATAGCAAGCAACAAGTATTTATGGGACAAATAAATGAAAGTTAATGTTACAGTTACTTTTACTCATGAGAATCCTCAAAGTCAGGAAGTTGGATGAACTTGCACATAATCACACTGGAAATTAGTGACGGCTAGAATTCACACATAGGTTTGTAGACAAATTTCTAAACAGTCTTACTAAATAAAAACTCGGAGCCAGATATAGGAGTGAAAACCCAAGAGATCAGGGAAATAGGAAAAGCTACAAGCTAACCTCACCTCACCAACACCTCAGTCTCCAAAAAGAGTTACTTCCTATATACCCACACCTATATGCCTTTTTGTTCTGTTCTCTCGTTGGCTCTCTCAGCCCAGCTACATCACTTCCTCTTCCTGCCCAGCTCTGTCACTTCCTGTCTGCCTGTACAGACCTCCAGACCTCAATTAGTTAGTGCTGGGATTAAAGGTGTGTATCACTATGCCTGGCTGTGCTCCCAGTGTGGCCTGGAACTCACAGAGATCCAGACAGATTCCTGCCTCCCAAGTGATAGGATTAAAGGCATGTGCTACCATTGCCCGACTTCTATATTTACTATAGTGGCTGGCTTTTTTCTCTAATCCTTGGATAAATTTTATTGGGGGACACAATACATCACCACATAGGTTTGTCTACACAGTGCCCTGGATATGCTTGGTGAGAACTATATCTCACACATCTGCCACTTGGTGTCAGGGACTTTGTGTGGCCTCAATAGAAGCTTAGAGAAATGGATGAGTTTCTGGAGGTCCCCAAGGATTCCAATACAATGCCAGTCAACTGCGAACAGTGAAGAAAGCAGCTGCCCTCCCCACATTGGCAGAAACCAATCTGCTCATTCATGGCATAGAGTTTTTTATTTTGTTTTTTTTTTTTTAAATAATTGACCTGGGAGTAAAGTACACCTGACTAAGTTTCTGAGCTAAATTAGACCCTTGAAACAGCTCCTTCCTTATTTTATATTGCTCTTAGCACGAATTCCTCTTGGAGATCTGCACATAAATCAGACATTTATGGAGCAAAATCATTTAAATGCCATAAGGACTCTTTTTGTTTTTTTGGATTTTGTTTGTTTGTTTGTTTTTTCAAGACAGGGTTTCTCTGTGTAGCCTTGGCTGTCCAGGAACTCACTCTGTAGACCAGGCTGGCCTTGAACTCACAGAGGTCTGGCTGCCTCTGCCTCCCAAGAACTGGGATTAAAGGCAAACGCCACCGCCACCACCCACCACCGGGTTATCATAAGGACTCTTGCCCTTTCAATATAAACCACCACACACCCTATGGCGAATGGAGACTGCTCTATTGGGTTAAAAACAGATGCTAATTTTAACATAACTTTACAATAATGTAAAAAGCAATACTGTCTTTGATTTCCCAAGCTAGCTCTATAAAGAACAGTCTTCTCTCACCAGCTGGGCGAGACAGTTCCCAGTCAGTTCTCCAATACAAGGTGCACTGTACTCAAGAAATGCTATGAGGTGCTTAGCACTTCATCATACAACAGGATTTGTATTGGATGGAAGACTCAACTATAGGTTAATGCCATTGCATTAAGCTTCATTGGGTGGAGGTAAAACTGAGCTATGACATTAGGAAAACTAGGCATTTTACATGTAGTTTGACTTAATGAAATGTTCAACTTGTGATGATTTCATCAGAACGTAACTTCATAGGGACATCTGTAAAGTAAATCAGACAAGATAAGACTCTTCAGAAGCTGGTCATGGGACCAAGATCAACAACTATAGCTTCTTTCTTCGCCATCCACTCCACTTTCTCCTCATCCTCAGCACATCAGAAGGTTGGAGTTTTGACCTGGTTGAATGAGCCTGGCACTATGTCCAGTGATAGTCTATTTATTTACTAATTATCATGGTTTTCCACAGAGCATTATAACTGTGTACAGGAGTGGTAAGGAGTGGGTCCCCCATATCTGGGACAGGTTTTGTCATTGTTGAGTAGCAGTAACCTAATTGTCCTTGACGATGAAGTTCAGTCACTACAGTCAATACAGTGACCTCTTGGTACAGAGGGATGAGGAACTTAAAATGACCAGGGGACAGTATCGGCTTCAGACTTAACAGAACTATGCCTGTGTTTCCTTGTAGAAACTAGGACCCAAAGTTGTAATGATGGGAACCCAAGATGCTCAAAGTAGGGCACTGGGTAGAATAGTCTGACAGTGAGGGGCTACTCAGGTCATCAATCTGCATGTTTGCAGCAAGAAATATGATACATATTTTTCTTTTTTAAATTTTATATATTTAATTTGTTATTGCTTGAATGTTTTGTCTGCATGTGTATCTATTTGTCACTCGTGTACCTGGTCCTTTGGAGGTCAGAAGAGGGCATCAGATCCTGTGGGACAGGAGAGTTACATACGGCTGTTTGCATTCTGGGAATCAAACCCATGACTCCTGCAAGAGCAGACAGAGCTCTTAACTGTTGAGCCATCTCTCTAGCCCCCTATTATGATTTTCTTAAATTAATTTTTTTATTATAAAGGTATTATTTAAAAAGCAATATAAGCCGGGCAGTGGTGGTGCACACCTTTAATCCTAGCAATCAAGGAGGCAGAGGTAGGCAGATCTCTGTGAGTTCAAGACCAGCCTGGTCCACAGAGTGAGTTCTAGGACAGCCAGAGCTTCACAGAGAAACACCATCTCAAAAAAAAAAAAGCAATATAAGCCAGGTGTGGTGGTGCATGCCTTTAATCCCAGAACTTAGGAGGTTGAGGCAGGTGAATCTCTGTGAATTCGAGGCCAGCCTGGTCTACAGAGTGAGTTCCAGGATAACCAGAGCTACGTAGTAAGACTTTGTTTCAAAAACCAAAACTAACTTAAGTTAAAAATTTAAAAATCAATATAAACATGTTAAGAGAAACTTAGAAAAAATTAGGAATTAGGAAAAAAATCACTCATAATCTCAAGTTCCTTAGAGACACTTTTAGTCCATTTCCTTCCTTTTTCACGTGCAAAATATTTATTAATGACGTTTTGGGAGCATTTGAAAATGGAACATGAACAAAACTATAGTCCAGAGGTCTGTTACCACTGGAGAACAAAGTCTGCCTTATTCAGATGGATGGTGTGACTGCAACAAGAAAGAGCCAAATACGTAAAGGGGACAGGTGGCAGCAAGATGGCTCAGCAGGTAACAGCAGTTGCCATACAAGCCTAAAGACCTAGGTTCAATCCCCCAAACTCCCATGAAGGTGAAAGGAGAGAACCTTGTCCTCCACATTTACACCGTGGCATGTGGGTATCAGCACTCACACACATTCCGTGTGTGTTTGTGTGTGTGTGTGTGTGTGTGTGTGTGTGCATACAATGATGATAAAGGAAAAGAAAAGAACACAGAAACCACAACTGGTCAAAATGCAGAGAACAACTGAGCGTCAGGTGCCCACCCACAACTGATACACCTACAATACAGCACTTACACCAAGACTCAGGGAACATCGTGGGCAAAGGGGGTGGAAAAGACTCTAACAGCCAGGGAAGCAGGACAGTTGCTTTAAGATTGTGTCTCCTATATATGAAAGTAAAGCTGCAGCCATGAAATGTCCAAACCATGGTTGCCCAAGCAAGACACGAACAATGACGATAACAGTTATCCTGCCAACACGGATGGGGAAAAATCTCACAAGGTCCCACCCCTAGATGAAGAACTACAGGCAATCAAGGACTGCTGCGAGACGAGAATCAGTCTTCCCAGCATTGAGCCCGCTCATACGCATATGAGCAACATAGACGTGTGAGAAACACTCTGATTCTAAACGGACTCAGCAGATTTTATTTATATACTAGTTCACATATATGGATAACAATAATACTTTTTTTTGAAAAGAGGTCATGAATTTGAGCAAGAGGGGGATGCAAGAGTTGGAAGGAGGGGGTGGTGATGTAAATACAGTACACATGTAAGTTTTAAGTTTTTTTGTTTTTGTCTTTTTGACACAGGGTTTCTTCACATAGCACTGGCTGTCTTGGAACTCATTATGTAGACCAGTCTGGCCTTGAACTCACCAAGATCCACCTGCCTCTGCCTCCTAAGTGCTGGGATTAAAAGTGTTCACCATTAAGCTCAGCTACATATACAAATTTAGAAGAAGGAATGGAGGGAGGGAAGGAGAGAGAGAGAGAGAGAGAGAGAGAGAGAGAGAGAGAGAGAGAGAGAACTCCTCTGAGTGATAGCCTATGTAGAGCTCCTGGGCAGGCCTGGGCAGTTCTGCTCAGAGGAAATCCTCCAACAACACGCACAAGCTTCCTAAGCTATAAGAAGACAGAGTTTGTTCTGTTCTTGGCCCTAAAGCCTATAAGAGTGAGTCTCACTCTGAACAGTGAAATTCTAGTTTTTTCTTTCACCTAAATAAACCAGAATCTTGAAATCTGTTTCTATTAGTTATTTTTTTCAAAATACATGACTATCCTAGCTAATTTCTGTTGCTGTGATGAGATATCAGCCTGAGAAGGAAGGGGTTTATTTGGCCTACATGTTCTAATCACAGCCGGTCATGAAGGGAAATGAGGACAGAAACTCAAAGCAGGAACCTGGAGCAGGGGCTGAGACAGAGATCACAGAGGATCTGCTTGCTGGCTTGCTTTCTAAGATACACCAGGACCACCTTCTTGATGGTGGCACTACCTACAGTGGGCTGGGCCCTCCCACATCAATCATCAATAAAGAAAATACCCCCATGAACACACCCACAACAGTCTGATGGAGGCAATTCCTCAGTTCAGGTTCCGTCTTCCCAGGTGACTCTGGTTTGTGACATGTTAACAAAACCGACCAGCACATTTGCAAAGCACCAGTCTGAGGGTATAACCCATCATGGTGGGACAGTATGGTGGTGGGACTGGGCTCTAGCTGTGGCATCAGGAGCCTGAGAGAGTTGGTCAGAGCCAGGAAGCCAAAAGAGATGAGCGTTGGTGCTCAACTCCCTTTCTCCTTCCTACTCAATCCAGGACCTCAGCCCAGGGACTCATGTCACCCACATTCAGTCTGAGTCTTCCTTTAGTTTAACTTCTCCGGAAACACCTCAGCCATACACCCAGATGTGTGTCTCCTAGGTGACTCTGAATCTCACAGGACGGCCATCACACCCTCCGCGGTGCTTCCCTTTCCTGGTCCCTCCCATCCCATCAACCCCTGACTCTTTCCATCTTGGTCTTCCAATCGGTGATGCCTCTGTGTAACTGCCTGTGCTGCTCTGGTACCCACTACCTGTTGCCCTCCTCCTAACTTGTCTCTTGCCTCCTACCACATGCTGCTTCTAGCCATCCCTCCAGCCCCCAAGAGTGATCCTCCAATGGTCTACCCATTGGTGACTCCTACCCACCGTTCGTTGTTCGGGAGCTCCACATACAGCCCTGTCTTTCTGCCAAGGCCCACAGAGCTCTCTAACTCTACAGTTCACACCCCATTAACTGTATCCCCATTGCCAGCTATTCCCTGCCTCACTTTCTCTCCTTCACCAAGCCCCTGCTTTACTGTCCTCAACCCCTCTACCTAGACCACCCACCCCATTCCCAAGCTCACCTCCAGCTGCTTGGCAGTTCCAACCCTGTCTTGCACACCTAACTCAGGAGCAGATCCGGCAAGGTCCCTCCGACACTCCCAGGCTGGGTTAGTTGATTTGTCCCTGTGGTTAGTTTCATGTCACAGTGACAGAAACCTCCTATTTCCACTAGCCATTCCCTATCTCCTAAAGCCCCCACTGTCTTCAAACAACACAAGGTGGGGACCAAGTGCTCGGAACATGAGTCTATAGGGGACATTAATGAGTCGAGCCATGACGAGTCCTCCTGGGTGTGCAGTAACACTTGTACCTATCACTCTACTGCACATGCCATGCTGCTTTAGATATGCATACTCACACAGTGCTCTCTCCTTGCAGCCTCAGAACTCCTCCTGTGTGTTTGTGTTCCCTGAGGAGCATTAGAATATTGCCAGGAACACGGCACAGCTTGATGGTGAATGAATGAGACTGTACCATAACTTTTCCTACCTGTAAAACGGTTGAAGCCAGAATTCAAAATAATCCCTCCCTCTGCCCGAGCTGTCAGAAACCGAGGAGGAGCGGGCAGAGGATACAAACTATGCCCCAGCTCATCAGTAAATATACAGCCAGAAGACAAAAAGCAAAGGGCTTTTATAGACTGCCACTTTTAGAAAAGCAGATGTTTAAAAGACTGAATTATTTCTTCAGTTACCATGAGCAGTAAAGGCTGGTTAAAAATAATATGTCCCTTAAGGGACCTGATTTCTCAGGCTGTAGTCAGGGCAGAAAGAAAGATGAATGTTCTGTTCTCCTTTGTAAATTAATTTCTTCTTTCTTAAGTGAATGTACTGTTATTTAAAAGAAACCCTGGACTTTTCTTGTTCTTATGTTTACTGAGGGAGGCAATGAAATGGTTTTGCAATTTGCAACTGCTGAGCTCAACTTGGAGATGCAACTCTAAACACTCCAAGATCACATACATGTAGGCTTCTGGCATACAACAGGAAGCAATATGTACCTACAGACTGAAAAACTACAGGTCCGACAGACAGTACATCCAGGGAAATCGGAGATAAAGATGATTTGTTTCTCAGTGAAAAATTAACTGTTAACATCAGCCTTCTGATGGTGTTGTCAAAGATCTGTACAACTGTCTCTGTAACACATATGTATGTACAAACATAAACTCAGAACCACAAACAGGTTATATGACTTCTCTGAGAGTCCATAAACATGGAGCTGACTCACACGGAGACACACACTTCACCTGACTCACTAAAGGCTCACGAAGGTCAACCAGTCACAACAGGTGGTGATGACAAGAATCTGTCAAAAATAACAAGCCAGGATGGGGATGTAGAGTGCTTGCCTGGCATTCACGAGTCCTGGGTTCAATTACTGACACCCAGCTCCCAGGGCTGCTATGAAATCCACGTGTGCCTCAATGAGTCCCTGTTCTGTGGACCTTCTTGGGGCAAAGCTTATCTCTAGAAGCTGTTCTGATTTTTAAGAAAATGGTAAGTCACTATCACACTTATGGCTCAGTCTCTTCATCTATAAAGTGGGGTAAAAACAACTAACTAGCAAAGATGCATAAACATTTTTGGTATTAAGTAAGCCACCAGACACTGTGTCTACATGAATTTCAGCCCAAGCTGTATTTGTAACTGTGAGATCTCAGAACTAAAATTTCTTGCCCAACAATTCCAAATATCATTTGGAGGATTATCAAGTCTAGATTTAATCAGTACCATGCACTAATTTTGTCTTAAAAGCCATGCCTCCCTAGCAAACTTAATATCCAAAACAAACTTTTTCTGAAAACATAGTTTTAAGTGGGAAATGGTGGCACACACCTGAAACCCCTACACTTGGGAGGAAGAGGCTGGAGGATCAGGAGTTTTCAAAGCCAATTTTAGCTACACCGAGATTTTTAAGACTAGTCTGGACTACATGAAACCCTGTCTCAAAAAAATAAATGAATAAATAAATAAATAATAAAACAGAGGTTTTAAAGGTTTATTTGATTTTTAGGTAAGGGAGGGGGTTATGCGCACATGAGTCCAGGTGCCCTTTCTGCCCAGAAACCAGAGGTATTCCTCTGCAGCTGGAGTTACAGGCAGTTTTGAGATACCCAGGATGGGTGCTGGGGACCAAAGTTATGTCCACTGCAAGAGCAATGTCTTAGTCAGTGTCTTATAGCTGTGAAGAGACGCCATGACCACCACAACTCTTATAAAGAAAAACATGTAATTGGGGCTGGCTTACAGGTTCAGAGGTTTAGTCCTTTATCATCATGGTGGGAAGCATGGAGGCCTGCAGACAGACATGGTGCTGGAGAGGTAGTTGAGAGTTCTACATCTTGATCCACAGGCAGCAGGATGAGAGAGAGAGAGAGAGAGAGAGAGAGAGAGAGAGAGAGAGAGAGAGAGAGAGAGAGAGCGCGAGCCACT
>CABHPH010129720.1:8692-58044 GCA_902168325.1 Peromyscus nudipes | reverse complement strand
TTTCCCTTTTTATATTTTCTTTATTAAGAAATTTTCTATTCATTTTACATGCCAACCACAGATCCTCCTCTCTTCCCTCCTCCTGCCCCCTCAGTCTTCCCCTCCAACTCATCCCTCATCCCCTCTTCTAAAAAGGTAAAGCCTCCCATGGGGAGTCAATCTGGTACATTTAGATGAGGCAGGTCCAAGCCCCTCCCCCTGCATCAAGGCTGTGCAAGGTGTCCCACAACAGGTAATGGGATCCAAAATCCAGCTCACACACCAGGGATGGATCTTGATCCTACTGTCAGAGGGATTCTTTTCCTTTACTCTATAAGGACCTTTATCTCCTTCATAAAGTTATTTTTCAAGATCACTTTCTTGTGTTTTAGCTGTGTTGGAATGTTCAGGTCTTGTTGTCATAGGATAGCTAGGTTTTCTGGTGGACACATATTGTCCTGTCTGTTGTTTATTGTGCTCTTATACCAGTATTTGGCATCTGGATTTGGGGTGATTATAGATCTGGGTGTTCATTCCTGTGTTTGGCTTTGTTGAATGTGTCTTTGCCTTCTTGGTTTCCATTTCCTTCCTCTCTGGTCTTCTGGCCTAAGTGGCTATGGGTTCTGGTGACTGAGGAGTCTTCAGTTCCAGTAGGTTGTCTCCACTGTGGTTTGGGGGCCTTAAGTCTCTTGTTCTGGTTTGGCCTTCAGTAAAGCCAAAGTCTTCTTGAGTCTCTAGATCCAGTCTGGCCTCCAGTAATGTGTAAACCTTCTTTTGGAGTACCTAGGACCAGTCTGGTCTATAGTAGTGTGTCTGGGGATGTTCTTTTAGTGCCTGTGAACTGTATGTGGGCCTATGGTATGTGTTCTTCCAAATGGTGTGAACTGTGTCTGGGCCTATGGAGTCTGCTGGAGTTCTGTTCAGGCTTGTGTGGTCTGAGCCCATTCTGGCTAGTGTGGTCTCTGTCTCAGTGGCAGAAGCCTGTTGAGATTGGAGGTGGGTACTCAGCAATAGCAAGGCCAGGGACAAGCTGGGATGTCATTGGCTTAGGGAAAGATTACAGTGCAGTGGACAGAATCCAGGGAGAAGTACATTTCTGCTGCTAGGCAGAACAGTCACCCATTCTGGTTGGTGTGTCCTATGCCTAAGTGGCAAAAGTCTCCTGGGACTGGGGTGGGGACCCAGCTGTAGGAGGGACAGGGACAAGCTGGGATAAAATTGGGCTGGGGAAGGGTCACAGTGGACAGAATGGAGGGGGTGCAGTTCTGCTGCTAGGTGAGTCTTTCACTAGAACTGGCCAGTGTGACCTGTGCCTGCTTGTCAGGAGTCATCTGGGGTTGGGAGGAGGGCTCAGCCATGAGACTGGGAACCAAATGGGGGCAGTGTGGGCTTCCTTCCTTGGTTTTATTGCATGGAAATCAAACAGTATTTGTTGAATTAATACATGAAGTCATCATTTAGAAAATTACTGTGGGGAAAATTGACTAGTTAGCTTTGCACCTTTCCTGGAACTAACTTGGTAGTCCAGGCTGGCCTCGAACTCACAGAGATCCACCAGGCTCTGCCTCCCGAGTGCTGGGATTAAAGGCATGCGCCACCACCGCCTGGCGGTTTTTTGGTTTTTAACTACAAAAAAATGGAATATTAAGACATTAGTACTTGGGGGCTGGAGAGATGGCCCAGTGGTTAAGAGCACCGACTGCTCTTCCAGAGGTCCTGAGTTCAATTCCCAGCAACCACATGGTGGCTCACAAACATCTATAATGAGATCTGGTGCTCTCTTCTGGCCTGCAAGGACACACGCAGGCAGAATACTGTATAATAAAAAAAAAAATAAATAAATAAATAAATAAATAAATAAATAAATAAAACAAAAAAAAGACATTAGTACTTTGTGGCCAGTTATGGTGGTCTACATCTTTTATTTAAGCAATCAAGATGCAAAGCAAGGTGGATTGCTATGAGTTCGAGGCCCGACTAGCCTACATACTGTTTCTAAACCAGCCAAAGCCAGTGAGACCCTGCCACTGAAAGAAAATAGAGTTTGATAATGTAATACTTACACCATTTATAATTTTATGTATACTAAAATATTAGGATTTAGATTTTTTATTTTTGTTTTCAAAATAATCTATATTTTCTCAATAAATATAACTACAAATGAAAGTGTATTTGTTATTTTTCACAGCAATTGTCATATATATAATTAATTATATTTTATCAGCAGAATAATTAATGCAAAGAGAACTTAGTAACTATCATTCTGAACAAAAGTAAATTTAGACACAATTTTGTCTAATTTCAATTTCCAACTTTCTATTTTATTGTGCTTAAAATGACAGTTAATATGACTATTGTTTATATTTGTTTTATGTATTTGTCTTTTTGTTCTGTTAGTATGTTTACTCTGCAGTTTTCAAAAGTTGAAACAAAAGAATTAATTTTGCAACTCATTATAGATGATACTCTTAATCACAAAAGAATTCCTTATCTGTTATTTACTTCTGCCTCTGCTTAAACAAAATCATTTTGAGTAAACATTTTTTTTGAGTAACCAAATTTGGCACAACTTATGGATATTTATGTCTTGAGGGCAATGTTTCTAATATATATTAAGAGACAAGCTTAAAATGATGCAATTCACATTAAGATAATTTAAATCTGTTTATACCTATGTCTAGAGTTCTCTCACATTGTACTATGAAAGCATTTCATAGCCTGTGCTGAGAACTGAGACCTGTCGCATACTATAAAAAATTCTTTGATTCTGGAAAAATCTATAGGCACATATCAACGGCATTAAGGTACCAATTTAGGTTCAATAAAGCATGTCAGGTTTGCTATTATGTCAAGAGTGTTATTAGTGCAAAAGATTCCACTGAAAATAATTTCTCTAATTTTATTTCATGATTGCATAGCCAGACTTTCTTTTCTTTTCAAATATACCTTTTTTTCTGTTTTGAAATCTTCAAAAATACCTCCACATTATAAAGAAACACAATTTCTTCTAGTGGGTGGCTCAATTAAGTTTAGTTAGAAAGTTGACCTGTCAGGGTATGTAGAAATCAGCTAATGTGGGTAAACGTGACATCTTGACACTGGAGAATTGTTTCCCTTCATGTGTAATTAGCAATGCCTCCATGGGCAGCTAAAATACTGAGTCAGGTACCCCTGATGTCACTCAAGAATCTATAGGAAATAGTCTTTACACTGAAAACACTACTCTCTTTTTTTTGTTTGTCTAGATTATAAAAAGAAAAGCAAGAACCATTGAAATTTATTAACGAATTTCTTTATTTACCTATGTATTTATTAATTTATTATTTTGCAAGTATATGTAGCAGAAAATTAGCCCTCCAAACAAATTTTAAATTGCATCGAGTACTTTGACCTACAAACAGAATGTTGTACTTCAGTGTTGTGGAATAATCATTTACACTGTGTGAAGATGTGTCACTGTGATTGGTTTAATAAAGAGCTGAATGGCCATTAGCTAGGCAGGAAGAGGTTAGGCAGAACTTCTAAGGACTCTTCTGGAAGAGTAAGAAAGGCAGAGTTGCTAGTCAAATACAGTGGAAACAAGATGGGCAGTACAGAATAAACGTAACTGAACCATATAAAAGAACATAGATTTAAAAATATGGGTTAACTGGGTGGTGGTGGCACACACCTTTAATTCTGGCATTCTGGCACTCTGGAGGCAGAGCCAGGTGGATCTCTATGAGTTTGAGACCAGCCTGGTCTACAGAGTGAGATCCAGGACAGGCACCAAAACTACACAGAGAAACCTTGTCTGGCAATCATTCTTTAGCTGGGCTGTGTACAGTGCAGAGTCCATTATTGTGTTAATGCAGATATGTATGTTACCTTTAAAAGCTTGTGTGTTTTCAGAGCAATGGGACCAGACAGCAATGAAAATTGATAGCCCAAGTGATCCACCCTCTTAGAGTTCCTTTGCTGCAGTTTGCTCAGACCTCTACATCTAGAACAGCTTCAAGGCTGCTGACTGAGATTGTTCAGCCTCACAGGCTACTCTAGCTAAGACTATAGATAAGCTTTGTGCTTTCTCATTGCACAGAGACTGGAAAACAAATGTTATGGGTAGTTTTCCCAGGATTTGACCATTTTCTCAATTTTCTCAGGATCCCTAAAGATGCTATCAACTCAAGACAACAAGAAGCAACCCAGAGAATACTACACCCACATTTTTAAGAAATGGGGTGGGTGGGTTTTGGTCAGTCAATGGGTTATGGATATTTGTCATCCTTTAGAGAGGTTGGTTACAAATTGTTATTGGTCATGGCCAGGAAAAAGCTGAACAAAGGATAATAGATTCAGGAATCTCTTTCTGAAGGGGAAAAAGAGAGATAGAATATAAAGATAATGGTATAAAAAGGTGGATTGTTGAGTCTACTTTTGAACAGTCATTAGTCTCAGATATTTTACATTGGTATGGATTTTTGTTATACTATATATGTTTCTATTCTTGTTTAAGGTGTTGTACCTATGTAGCTCATTTAAAAAAATAATGTAAAGTTTTTGTCCTTGAAAGAGATTTAGGATAATAAAAAAATACAGGTTAATAGTTAGACATCTATAACAATCAAACTTATAGTCATGTTAGGTTTGTTTTCAAGAGCATATAGGGATATATTTTTAATAGATCCATGATCTTCAAACACTTCAAAGATATGCAGAATATAGCAAAATGTTTAATAACATAAGACTTTTTATGACAGTGAGACACATCTGCTCCTGGAAGCATCAAATTAATTAAAAAATAATGATGGACATCAAAGAACCTCCATATGGAATTTTCTTTCTTTGTGGCAAAACTAGCCATTTTGGCAAGAAACTGCCCTTGCCTCAACTAGCAAAAGTATGCTATCCAAAGTGGCCAAATAAAACACAAAAGAAAATAACTACCAAATTTTGCCAAGACAGGGTAGGACAGTCCTTAAAAAATCCCTGCTTCACAAAAAGGTCTGTCAGATATTCTAGACCTATTGGCTAAAGATGGATGTCCCACCATTTCAGAGGAACCTAGGGTGACTGTCCAGACAGCCAGCTATTTCTGTCATTTCTATAGTTTCCGGAGCTGCTTTTGCTGTACTTTCTGTTTACTCAAATAATATTTTATTCTTCTTGGGTCTCTGAGGGGAATTGAAGACTAGATAATTATAGTTTTACAGGTTTTCTTGTGGCTAAACTCATAAAAGAAACTTACATAAGAGATGTAAAGTTTATAAAATTAAGAGACATAAACATTTAAATGGTTTATCTAAGATAATGTTTTGAGGTCTAAAAAGATAGTTTTAAGATGGTAATACAAGTTAAGATAGAAAATGGTTTAGGTATAAAACTTTAAATTCATCAAGATGAGATAGATTAGAGTATTTTCTTCTTCAGATATGCCAAATACAATAGACTGGATATTGTGAATGTAATTCTTACTTGATAATTGTTATTTTTTAATAGTTTTATTAAGTTAGAGTTAAGACTTTTCCTTTTTATTAAGACAAAAAGAGAGAAATGTTGCAGAATATTCCTTTACACTGTGTGAAGATGTGTCACTCTGAATGGTTTAGTAAAGAGGTGAATGACTGATAGCTAGGCAGGAAGAGGTTAGGGGGAAGTTCTAGGTACAGAGAGGACTCAGAGAGGAAGAAAGGAAGAGTCAACAGC
Source organism: Peromyscus nudipes (assembly GCA_902168325.1). Taxonomy (NCBI): domain Eukaryota; kingdom Metazoa; phylum Chordata; class Mammalia; order Rodentia; family Cricetidae; genus Peromyscus; species Peromyscus nudipes. The sequence continues at coordinate 52,380 of CABHPH010129720.1, read as the reverse complement.
CAGATGCAGAGGAAACAAGATGGGCAGTATAGAGTAAAGGTAACCAAGCCACGTAAAAGAACATAGATTTTAAAATATAGGTTATTTCAGTTATATTGTACCTGATAGAAGAAAAAGTAGGAAGTAGCTTTGAATGCACTGGCATAGGAGACTGCTTTCTAAATATAATACCAGTAGCACAGACACTGAGAGCAACAATTAATAAATGGGACCTCCTGAAACTGAGAAGCTTCTGTAAGGCAAAGGACATGGTCAATAAGACAAAATGACAGCCTACAGAATAGAAAAAGATCTTCAACAACCCCACATCTGACAGAGGGCTGATCTCCAAAATATATAAAGAATTCAAGAAACTAGACATCAAAATACTAAACAATCCAATTAAAAAATGGGCTACAGGACTAAACAGAGAATTCTCAACAGAAGAATCTCAAATGGGCAAAAGACATCTAAGGAATTGGTCAACACCCTGAGTCATCAGGGAAATGCAAATCAAAGTGACTCTGAAATTCCATCTTACACCTGTCAGAATGGCTAAGATCAAAAACACTGAAGACAGCTTATTTTGGAGAGGATGTGGAGCAAGGGGAATACTCCTACACTTTTGGTGGGAGTGCAAATTTGTACAGCCACTTTGGAAATCAATATGGTGGTTTCTCAGAAAATTGGAAGTCAATATTTTTCAAGACCCAGCTATATCACTCTTGGGCATATAGAATGCTCAATCATACCACAAGGACACATGCTCAATTATGTTCATAGCAACATTATTCATAATAGCCAGATCCTGGAAACCACTTAGATGCCCCTCAACCAAAGAATGTATTAAGAAAATATGGTACATATATGCAATGGAGTACTATTTAGCAGAAAAAAACAACAGTGACATCATGAGGTTTTCAGGCAAATGTATGAAACTAGAAAACATCATCCTGGGTGAGGTAAGCCAGACTCAGAAGGAAAACTATGGTATGTACTCACTCATAAGTGGATACTAGATGTAAAACAAAGGATAACCAGAAAAGCTAGCTAACAAGGAGGACCCAAAGAGGGACACATGGATTGCCCTGGGAAGGGGAATAGATGAGATCTCTATGAGTAAACTGGGGATGAAGGGGGCCAATGGAGGGTATTTGGTGGGGGATGAGAACATAAGGGAATGGGATGATCAAACTGGAACAGGAATAGAGTAAGAGAGCAATGAAAGAGATACCACAATAGAGGAAGACATCATGGGGATAGGGAGAAACTGGATGCTAAGGCTATTCCCAGGAATCCACAAGGATGACCCCAGCTTAGACTACTAGCAATAGTGAGGAGGGTGCCTGAACTGGCTTACCCCAGTAATCAGATCAGTGAATACCCTAACAGTGCCTTTCTCCAGTAACTAATGGAAGCAGATGCAGAGATCCACAGCTAAACACCAAGCCAAGCTCCAGGAGTTCAGTTGAAGAGAGAAAGGAGGGATTATATGAGCAAGGAACATCAAGATCATGTTGGGGAAACCTATAGAGACACACAAACCAAGCTAGTGAGAACTCATGAAATTTAGAACAATACTTGTGGAGTCTCCAAGGAACCAGACTAGGCCCTCTGCATAAGCCAGACAGTTGTGTAGCTTGATCTACTCAAGGAGACCCCTGGCAGTAGGATCCAGATCCACTGCTGGTATATGAGCTGGCTTTTTGGATCCCACTACTTATGGTTGGACACCTCACACATTCTTTAGGTAGAGGGGAAGGGCTTGGACCTGCCTCTATTGAATGCACCAGGCTCTGCTGACTCCCCATGGGAGGCCTTATCTTCTTTTAGGAGGGAATCAGAGGAAGTTGAGTGGAGGAAGGCTGGAGGTGTGGGAGGAGGGAAGAGGGGGGTCTGTGATTGGTATGTAAAATAAATTAAAAATTCTTAATAAAAATGAGTTATTTGAGATACAAGAACTAGTTAGGAACAAGCCTAAGTTCGCACCAAGCTTTCATAATTAATAAGAAGACTCCATGTGGTTATTTGTTAGCTGGCAGACCAGACAGAGATAGACTTACTACACTCTAGGCTTAGAATTTATTTATTCTGAGTAGCTGAATATTTATACCTGGAGAAATATCTTCCAAGTAGAACTATTTGTAATACATTGAAGCACTGTTTGGAATCATCCTCTTACCACCTGTTTGATTTTGAAGACTGAATTCCTTCATAATGGAACTTCAATAGCCTCTTTGTCAAACGTTTTGGGTGCTTTCAGAGTTACATTTGAAGCAATCATTATTTTTTAATTTTTCAAATAATCTTGTCTTTTTAAATGACAGAGAAAATGTACTCATTGTGTACAAGATAGTTCTAGAATATGTAGATTACTATGCATTTCTTCACATAATTATCATTTTTTGTTTTGAGAAGAAAAACAGTCTCAGAATGTTTCCAAATGTATATGTTTATTAGTTTTAGACAACAATTTGTCCATGAAGTTTCCTGAACTTATTGCTATGTGTTATTTTAGTTAGCATGTTGTATCCTTTGACCAATATCACTCTAAGCCTTATTCATACCATCAGCTACCCAGTAGCAATTAATCATGATTCTGTTTTTTAGTTCACTTAAAGTAACATTTTTCATATTTTGCTTCTGAGATTATGCACTTTGTTTATCTATGCTTGACTTGTTTCATTTAATGTAATTTCCTCCAGATTTTATCATGATACTATAAGTGAAAATAAAATCCTATTAACTTTCTCCCTTCCTCTTTTCTTTGCTCCTTCTTGTCTTTGTCAGTCTATCTCTCTCATTTTCTTTCTTTCTTTTTGGCTAAATATCATTGTAAATATATACCTGTATAACATATATATGTATATATATTGCATGAGTAAATTTAATTTTTGTTGTTATGTATGTATATATTGCACATATTTTATAAATAAGGATGTCTGTCCCTTTTTATCATTTAATGACCAAGTAATGCTGATAATTAACTGGATCTGCAAGATGAATATAGGAATTATTAATGTTTCAACAAATATAAGAATACTGATGTTTCTTTAATGTACCAATTATAAATCTTTTAAATATATACCTGACATTAGGATTATTGCAGTAAATAGTTGTTCTACTGATTTTTGACCCTGGGTACCTTTTAGAGTTCCAGATATAATAAGCAAGCTGCAGGAAGAAGAAAGCCATCAACAGTCACCAATAGTTTTACCTACCTGTGAACCCTGTAAGGTACAATAATGACCTACATAGCCATATGTGACTGCTGGTACAACAGAGGCATGAGTTTCATGGGGAATGGTCTAGGTCTAAGTGATTGCTTTCTGGATGGGTTTTAAACTTCCTTCAAAGAAAGGGACTCATATCTGGTATAACAAACCTGGCTGTGATGATACAACATTCTGAAAATATCTCTTACATCCTAAGAGACCAGAACTTTTGCTGTACCTTATATATACATTGAGGTCACCTAAGACTTAAGGCTTCTGTCCTGCTATGTACTCAAACTGTTTAACCTACCTTTAAGAGAACAATGTAACAACCAGCCTTAGTTGCCTTGGACTTTTCACATAACCACCTTTTATAACCTAAGATAATACATAGCTGTGACCTTAAAACATGTACTCTTCCATACCCCTGATACAGAACAATGAATGTGGATCCTTGCTCAAAACATCAAATAGAAAAGATGAAAGTAATTTTCTAACATCTATCATAAAGGTCGAAAGCAACATTTGAGAATATTGGTTGATAAACAATGATGTTTGTTATCTGTGTCAGTTGGGATCATTTGCAGCCAGTGGCATAATCCCTTGTGGAACTCTGTTAGAGATTTCTGTAAAGTATTCCATTCTTTCACAATGTGATGTTTTCTGTGCTGTTCAATAAAGACAGAACAAAACCCTTTGTGAAGGACAGACATACAAAGAAACATGCTCAGGGACAGGTACAGCCTTCCTGTAGGCACAGATTCAGGCTCATGCAAGATACACAAACGGAGAAAGAAGACATGGAGAGCATGAAGTAGAGAATTCAAATCAAGACTTGATCTTGGTTAAATGATTCCAAGGGAAAGTGCTTTGATTTTTTTTTCCTTAGCACTAATACATTATTGGTAACTCACACTTATTCACTAATGCTTATAGTTCATGCAGCTGACCAAGAATACATGGCTGGGAAAATTAAAAGCCTGAGTAGAAAAACCTACTATTATTTTGATAAATAGCTGCAGTATAAATCAGCCTTATAAACTTTTTATATCCATATACTAGGTAGATCTCATCTCTCATAAAAAAAGTTTTTTTAGTGGACAATGACTAATATAGAGTCTCAAAACACATCATAGTACTGAGAACAAGTGACTATGGAATACTGAGTCTTAAATGGGACAACTACATAATTTTCCTTCTCAGCAGGTCTCAGGGAATATAAAGAGAAAGAGAACAGAACATTGTTAAGAGACAGATGTTGGAGAGTACTGAGGCAAATGCTATCTCATCTGGACATGAAACTCACAAACTCATTGCAGTGGTAGTTATCTGCAGAAGTCCTACATAAGGTTGAATCTGTCAACATTTCTTCACATAAGGAGGCCAGACTCATAAAGCCACACCCCTCTCTGAAGATCTATTGACAACTAATTATAACTGGAGGAACAGGTACCAATTTCTTCAGTGGAGGAACCACTGATAAGTTCCTTTGCTCTGTTGAACAACCTTCCACCTATCTTTAGACAGGCTCCCTAGTTAAACTTTATGAAACTTACACACACACACACACACACACACACACACACACCATGAAAGTAGAAGATGGGTTTTTTTTGGAAAGGAGGTTTCAGTGGGAGAAGGAGTGAGAATGAAACTGGGTGGTAGGCAGTGAGATGACTAAAGTCCAATATGTACATGGATTAAACTATCAAAAAATTTAAAAATAGATCATTTCAAAATAATAGCGGCAAAAACAATAAAGAAAGATTGTAGAGCAACAAGCATGGAAGTCAGAGAGAGAGAGAGAGAGAGAGAGAGAGAGAGAGAGAGAGAGAGAGAGAGAGAGAAATAAGAAGGTTATTTTACATCAAGAGAATGATAAGCCTCGTAAAAATGGCCAGCTATGAATGATGGAAAGTATAATTCAGGAATTAAGCAGAGTTTCCAAATGAAAAAACACATAAATTCCCATTAGAATATGTCATTCCTCTCTACAGTATAGCATATGCTAAAGAAAAAAAGGTTAGCATTTGAAAGTGAGGAAGGCAAAAGTTGCAATGACTAATAGAAAGTAAAATTTACCACAGATAGCTTGCTTTCCAATATAATTTATATTTGTGAATTTTATACAATTCAAAATATATACAAGCCTTAATTACTATCCATGTTGTTTTATTATGACTTCTTGATCTGTGCTTGAACAGAGGCAATACTAGTTAAAATTTGGAATTTCTGGTAAATGACACGGCATGTAATTTTTGGAAACTATGTTAGGTGCTTAGACTACTAAGGGAGGACTGAGGGTTAGTCATGTGTTGCTTTAAAGTGCCCACAGATCCTTTAGCTGAGAATCTCCTTTTTGCAGTTGAGAGAGAACAATCTGGAATCTAGAGAAGTGTTATAGGCAGTAGATATAATGAATCTGTGATGATAAATGAACTTAAATAGCTTTACAGCATGGAGAGTTTGATGATAATTAAAGAAAAGCCAGTAAAAGATTCACAAGAATATTTTTCTAGTAAGCGAACAAAGGGAGACATAACTTCTCTACTAACTAGCACATGTCATGGGTATTGTTTATCCTTTTGTACAAGACACTCTTTTTAATATCAAAGTAAAGTGTGTTTTTTCTTCTACCTTTTTTTTTCTAAGAAGAGATTAAAGTGCAAAGAACTCCAATAATTAGTCTTTTAGAGTAACAGTGATACACATCAATAGAACATCGTATGGAAGGGCCGTGTGGAAATAGCATGAAGATGAGAGCTAACATGAATATGTACATAAAGATGTAAATATGACTTTGCTGGAGAGATTGGGAAGGAGTGGAAGTTAAATTTACTTGGGTCATCTGAGGTGATAAGCCTACAAAATACAATTTCAAACTTGAGTCTTCAGGCTGATACAATAGGCTGCATCATTCAGTGCTCATTCATGGGAACTCAGTGAACTGAAGTCTTAAAAATGCAGATATTAAAGCTACAGAAACCTAGATTCACATACTTTCCTCAAGATAAGCAGCCCATGTAATATCTGCTGTTATACTTCACCTTGAAGGAGTGAAAGACCCCCGAAGGCAGTCTTCCCTCACCGAGAGACCCTCGCCCAGGGATCACGCCGAGACCACGAATCAGATGCAAACGCAAGAGGCTTTATTCAGGAACACGGGTACCCGGGGCGACGCAGCTCAGTGAGCAAGCTCAAGGAACTGGCGCGCCCTCGGGCTGGGGCAGGGGGTTTTTATAGGGACGGGTCGTGGGAGGGGCTGGGTACAGGAGGGAGAAGCCTAGATACTGGCTTCTGATTGGTCCGATTGTACAATGCAAATGAGGCCAGGCTGCTGGGGAATTCCCCCTAGCTCGGGGAATTCCCCTAGCCTGGGTTTTCAGACAGGTTAGGAATTCCCCCTACCCTGGGGAATTCCTCACTTGGCGGTTGCCTAGGTTACAGGGGATTTCCCTGAGGCCAGATGGCTAACGGCCGCGAACTCCTCCTGAGGCTTTTCTGAGGCAGTTGGGCCTAACTGAATTGAACAGGGAAGCTGAGGGTCTTTCAGGAGTAAACACTAATAACAAAACTGAATAGAGATAAGTATTTGACAGTGTAGAAAGTAAAGTCATAAAGTCATGTTGTTATCTAGAAGGCTTAAAGCAAGTATTCTACCTCAATCTAACAATTGTTTTAGAAGTTGGGGGGATTAATTGAAATTATTTGAACTTGTTTATTATTAGTATAGGTATATTAGTACTAGTATTAGTACATTCTGTGTTTATTAGAACACAAAGAACAGTACCACTATATTCACAAACATCATTTAAAATAATTTTCTTCTTCTAAAAAGCTCCTTGTGTCCTTGAATAGTCAATTTTTCTTCATGGTATGGCATTGTCAATCACTAACTTTCTTTCTTTATAAGCTATTGTTTCCTGAGCATTTTATAACATTGGGATTCTAAAGTATGTAGTGGCTTATGGCTGAACTTTCCCATGTAGCAGATGCTGGAGAGTCATCTGTCTTGAGGTATACAATTTGAAATGCTTATCATTACTTTGAAAGAATCAACCACACTTGCCTTTCCACTCATCAGTTAATGGATATTTCAGTTATTTCCAGTTTAAGTCTATCATGAAAATCCTCACTGTGCATTTAAATACAATAGATTTGTGGATAAATTTCTCTTGGATGACTGTTAGGATTGGAATTAACAGGCCATGTAATAAATTTATTTCTTAAACTTTATGCAAAATTGTCAAGTTTCTCCACAAACTGGCTATGTAATTTGCATACCTTTTTATAACCCAAGAAGACTTTAGGTGGTCCTTAACATCATTAGCAAATACCACTGCCTCCATTTTTATTATACCCACCCCAGTGAGAAAAAAAAAGGATTACATCATTTTAGCTTTGTTTACATTCACTAATAAATAATGGTGTACATTGCATCATGTGATTACTGGCCAGTTAAATGCTTTCTTTAGAAAAAATGTCAGTTCAGGTAAGAACTGGAAACACAACTTTCAGAATTCATATATTGAAATCATAATGCCTGTGGATGGATTAGCTAAGTAAATTGAATTGCCCTTTGGGAGATAACTGTGTCATGAAAGTGAAGCTGTCACTCATGTAATGCCTGCCCGTATAAGACATTCTAGATAACTTGCATGGCAGTGTTCTTAAGCAGTAGAGAATGTCTTAGACTTCAGTTAAATGTGTTTTAAAGCACCTTATTTTTTTATGTTAGTGTTACATGGAAGATCTTCTCAATTTCACCTTTGATATATGTCTCAGTTGTATAGAAATTTTGTTCCATAGGGCACTGTTTGATCCTATAGGACATTGCTGAACTAATTTGTCTATTGGATTGGTAAGGAATACACATTTGTGTCTGTATTAGGAAGGCATTCCTTCAAATTTTATACAAAGAATAACAAGTTGCCTGAAGTTAAAGGAAGATATATCTTCCTTCCCAATATAGTTACTTTTTCTTCTTTCACTTACTACATTGACATTGTGATTCTTTTGTTTGTTTCTGTAAGAGGTTTACTGGGGGAGAGGGCAGAGCAAAAGAGTGAAAGGTCACGTGGGGTGGGGACATGAAAAGGCAAAGAGGAAAGAAGAGGCAAAGAGAGAAAAGAGACAAGAGCAACATTGCAATGTTTGATTGTAATAATTACTACAATTCTCTAATTATTACCAATTTTACAGAAAAATCACATTATATTTGCCATGTTTCTCACTTTGATAGTTGCTTTTGGTACACAGATCTCTTTTTCTCTTTGTGTTGCTTATTTGATATTATACATTTACCCTTTAAGTACACTTTATTTGGCATCTGAGTGTTCATGCTAAGGGTTAAAATATGACTTCTAATATGCCAATAACCATCGGGAGATGTGACAGGTCATGAGGAAAAAGAGTGAGTTTTATGTATGTTAATGTAATACAGATCTGTTCATTCATTCACCAAGTTTCTGTTAAATCTCAGCCATTCATCTCATTTTGATAAGTGGAATAAACTAGTTTTCTTGTGAGTGCACCTCTGAGAAGGCATGAAATTAAAATCAAAAGATAGTAATTTCATGGAGTTTGACACTTGATGTAAAAACAGTGATGTCTTCCTCCTGTTCTCAGAGGAAAGCTATCGGTCTCTAACCACAAAATATATTGCCAAAAGTAAAAATTTGTTTCATTTTTTTTAATAATTATCAGCAAAGTCTCATAGCTGATCCATTGAGTTTAAGTCTACTGATTCCCCTGGCATTAGCACTCACTCTGAACCAGACATCTGATGTTTCATTCATACATAAAAATCATGAAAATAGTACACATTAATGGGACCCCAAGTTTATGTGCTGGCCTATGTATACCCTGTGGAATAGGTAAATCAGCATAAATTCTTATTTCCTCAAACACCAAAACATCTTTTAAGATATTTTTATACACCAGACACTGAGATGTTAACTATAAGTAAGTAAGACTGCTATCATTTCTAGGGTTGATGAGGATGAAACTCTTCTGATATAGGGTTGGTAGTAGAGATGACACTAGAGTTTATATGACCTTGAGTTTTTCACCTGAGTATATATGAGTGATCCTGTAACAAGCAAGCTGACAGAAGGAAAGGAAGAAATACAGAGTCTCTAGACTACACAAAACTAACTCTCTGTGCAGAAAATTTAAAAATTAAATTTTAAGTCTTGACTTTGAATTTGAGTTAACTATAATGATACCATAATAAAAATAAAAGGTAAGCTTTAAGTATGTGAACTTGGTACATAACTTTCATGTACTTGTATAAATTTTATGATAAACTGTACAAATATGTGTGTATGTTTATGTATTCATGGGTATGTGTATGTTCACAATGCAGAGTCCTTAGCATATGTGTGAAAATATGTGTAGAGGTCAGAAGTCCACTCTGGGTGTTGTTCTTCAGGAGCTATCCACCTTGTGTTTTGAGACAGTCTTTCAGTGGAACCTAAATTAGAAAAGATGGGCTGGCCACAGAGCTCTAACAATCAACTTGTCCCTAAAGATTATAAACACACACATGCTCAACATGTTCATAGCAACATTATTCATAATATCCAGAACCTGGAAACAACCTAGATGCCCCTCAACCAAAGAATAGACAAAGAAAATGTGGCACATATACACGATGGAATACTACTCAGCAGTAAAAAACAATGACATGAAATTTCATCATCCTGAGTGAAGTAACCCAGACTCAGAAGGACAAACATGGTATGTACTCACTTATAAGTGGATAGTAGATGTAATGCAAAGGATATCCTCAGCTCTAGCTCCAGAGAAACTAGATAACAAGGAGAACCCTAAGAAGGATGCATGGATTGCCCTGAGAAGGGGAAATAGATGAGATCACCATGAGCAAACTGGGTGCAGGGGGGAAGAGGGGGCAATGGAGGTACAGGAGGGGGAATGAGAGAACACATGGTATGGGATGGTAGAGCTGGAATAGAGACAGAGTGGGAGAGCAATGGAAGATATACCATGATAGAGGGAGACATCATGGGGATTGGGAGAAACTGGATGCTAAGGAAGTTCCCAGGAATCCACAAAGATGACCCTAGCTTAGACTATTAGCAATAGTGGAGAAGGTACCTTAACTGACCTGCTCTGGTAACCAGATTGGCGAATAACCTAATTGTCATCACAGAGCCTCCATCCAGTAACTGATGGAAGCAGTTGCAGAAATCCACAGCTAAGCGCAAGGCCAAGCTCCAAGAGTCCAGTTGAAGAGAGAGAAGAGGGATTATATGAACAAGGAGAATTAAGATCATGATGGGGAAACGTACAGAGAAAATCAAACCAAATTAGTGGGTACAAAGGAACTGTGGACCAATAGCTGTGGACCTTCCATGGGACTGGACTAGGCCCTCTGCATAGGCGAGATAGATTTTTAGCTTGACCTGCTTAAGGGGCCTCTGGCTGTGGGATCAAGAGCTGTCCCTGCTGCATGAGCAGGCTTTTTGGAGCCCAGTGCCTATGATGGGACACCTTACACAGCCTTGGTGCAAGCAGAGGGGCTTGGTCCTGCCTCAACTTAATGTACCAGGTTCTGCTGACTCCCCATAGGAGTCCTTGCCTTGGAGGAGGTGAGAATAGGGCATGGGTTGGGGGAGGGAAGGCTAGGGGGCAGAGTGGAGGGAGGAGAGGGGCACTGTGGTTGGTATGTAACATGAACAGAAAATTTCTCAAAAATAATAATAAAAAGAAAAGAAAACAAAACAACAACAAAACCACACACACCACCACCACCACCACACAGGGGTCTTTATTTTGGTACTAGAAAAAAACAAACAAACAAACAAACTTGTGACCTCATTGTTATATGACAAACTCTACCTGATTAAGCCATCTTACCAGCTCAATTGTACCCTCCATATATGTCATCCTATAATCATACCTACCCTCCTTTCAGACAGGAAAAGAGGATACTTATGGTAATTACATCACTTGAGTGACATTGTAAATACAGAAACAAAAAGCAGTATGGAATCAAAAGCCATGTGAAAACTATTACTTTATTGTGTGTAAAAACAACAAACTGCTAATATTTGAGGTTTAGTGGTTTGGATGGGAACTGCCCCCCACCTTAGGTTCATATTTTTGAATGTTTCATCTCCAGTTAGGGAACTCTTAGGAAGGATTTATAGGTGAAGCTTTGTTGGAATAGATATGGCCTTGTTGTTGGGGGTTTATCACTGAGGTGCACTTTCAGGATTCAAAAGCCCATTTCTGGCCCAGTCTCTTTCTCTGCCTGCTGCCTGTAGATTAGGATATAAAAATATCATCTACTGCTCCAGCTCCATACCTGTCTATTTCCTGCCCTGTTGATCATGAACTAACCCTCTGAAACTGTGAGCAAGCCTCCAATTAATACTTTAAGTGTTTCCTTGGTTATAGTATTTTTATCACAGCAACAGAAAAGTAACAAAGACAATGTCTTAGATAGGGTTTCCACTGCTGTGAAGAGATACCATGACCACTGCAACTCTTATAAAGAAAAACGTTTAACTTTGGTGACGGCTTGCAGTTTCAGAGGTTCAGTCCTTTATCATCATGGCAGGGAGCATGACAGTGTGCAGACAGACATGGTGCTGGCTATATCTTGATCAGAAGACATCATGAGTGAACTGACTCACTGGGAGTGGTTTGAGCATATATGAGACCTCAAAGCCCACTCCCACAGTGACATACTTCCTCCAACAAGGCCATACCTACTCCAACAAAGTCACACTTCCTAATAGTTACATTCCTTATGAGGTTATGGGGACCAATTACATTCAAGCTACCACAGATATGGACAGATTTAAGTTGATATTGACTTCAAATGTTGCACATTTTAACAAAACCATATTCCTATGGCTATTTTTTATTTGTAATGTGCTTCAGAATAAAGTCCAAAATAAAATTAATTTTTAAAGTTATATATTGTTTATTCTATATCCTCAGCCCCTATAAGTAGGTACCTCCAAACACATAGTGATAGTGGTCACTCAATAAACATGTGGAAGAAATGAATAAACTTGAGAAAACTGTGTTGGCACATAGAGTCAAAATGGGTGATCTCATACATTTGTATGAATTCATTACCTAAAATAGAAAATTATCATGATCATAAGAAACTTTGGTAAACTATCTGTTCTGTATGTGAACAAAAATGCTGCTTCTCAGCCTCCAGTTGTCTACTTTCTACGAAGTGATTTATTTTTTAAAAGCAAAATCAAGGAGTAGATAGAGAGGGAAAAAAAAGAAAAGAGAAAGAAATCCGATAATGGTGTCTATTTTGATATAGGCATTCATCTGAGAGATAAAGGAGTTATATTGTCCTCAGATTTGTAAAAATAACTATAAAAACAAGATAAAAGCCAAACCCATATCTATCAACCAGTAAATTCCCATCCAATACACTATCATCTTTTCATGACATAGATCACTCAGTGTTTCAGCAAAAGGAAAATCTAGCAACTCAATTGATTATTAAATATTCAGGTAAATAGGTTATAAGCTGAGATTTAAGCGATGAAAAGGAGCCAGTGCTTCAAATTGCCAAAGAGATATGATCAGTTGTGGGCAGTGCATTGCAGTAGCAAGCTCTCACTTCAGAGGACAAGCACCTAGAGACAGGAGCCATGAACCGTGTCAAGAAAATAAATTTGAATCCTGAAAAGAGCAGCCTGCCCACATATAAAATCTCCACACACACACGCACACTGGGGGCAAGCCCTTCAAAGGGTCAAATAGAGGGCTAGCTGTATGGTTGGTGAGCCAAAGTGGCTAATGATAAATGCTGCCCAAGCCTGATTCTTCCCAGTGCTGGTGGGGCTGATTTAATACAGAAAGTTACATCAGTTGTGAAATGAGACTCCACCAGCAGCACAGCATTCATAATGCTTTGTTTTTATGCATGAGGATTGTATTGTCTTTACCATGGGCTTAAAAATTCTCCTTCAGGATTTCTGTTGCTTAAGTGTCTCTTGCTATCTGGAGCTCAGCTAAATTGCTCATAAGAACAGTGGAAAGAAGTTGTAAATTGCAGACTTCCCAATTCCCAGAGCTACTCAAGAATCTTTTACAGTTGAGGGATGCTAATATCTCATACAAGCCGACTGCAGTCTACAAAAATAATAATAAAAACCCTTCCTTCCTCTCCACCACATTTGCTGCTCTATTATTTTGTGTCAAATAAAAATATTTTCAACTCTCGTTGTCTTTATGACCTCAGTGCCTTTACCTCTCCAGGCAGGATAATCTTTTACAGCTGTCAGCTTTAGTACTAACCTTTGATGACTTCGGGGCTTTCCTGAGACAGTAAATACTTGTGAATGGCACCGTAGTCTTCATATTCTTGTTCTTTTTTTATAAACAATTTCCCTGTCTGCAGGAATGTAAGTGTTCTAATGGGACAACTAAAAAAAAAAAACAAGTAAGAGAAGTGTCCAATGACCATTGGCTTGGATTTGAGATGTGTAGTTGAAAATTTAATCAGAGGTCATTGTCTGAAGGAGCATGGAAATGTAAAGAATCAGGAGGTGCCCTTGAGATCACACATTTTCTATCATTGTCAAAGGATGGATGTCTGCTTGTGTTTGACTAAACAATTTAACTTGGGAGTGGACTAAAAAGACATGGGTGATCTATAATAAGGTATTTATCAAAGTAATTGGTCACTTCTGAATATACCAAAGGAGCTAACATTTAATTAATATACATAAACTGGTTGGTTACTTTGACAAGAAATAATATTTGATAACCCCTCAAAATATGCATTCTAAATTCATCAGAAATGTATTTCTCCAAACATCCCCTTTAGGACTGTTTGTATTAGTCTAACCTCTTACTCATTCAACATTCATTTAGCAAATATTTATCAAATGTCAACTAGCAGTCAATCAATGCACCAAGTTCTTGATTTCTGAAGAGAAGTAAAGTTAGAGGATGTCTACCCCAAGTGAAAGAGCATATAACTATGCCTAGAACACACAATTGCATTTGAGCTAGCTTATTAATGATAAGATAAAAAAGACAAGAGCATTTTAGGTCAAAAGAATAAAATATGATGAAAACATGTATTTTATTAAGAAATGACAGAAATCTGTGGGTCACATCATTTTAAAGTAAGAAATAAGGCAATATATGCAGATGAAATTTGGATGACTGTTTAGGCAGTCAGATGTCTCTGTCATTTCTAAAGTTTTTCTGAAGTTGTTTGCAATGCATTTTTTTGTTTCCTTAAATAATATCATATCCTTCTGGGGCCTTTGATGGAGTTGAAGACTAGACAATTATAGATGCAGTTTTCCTTAGATATTCTAGAAAGTAAATTAGGTATAAAATTTTGGATTTACTGAGATAGGATAGATTATGGAGTATTTTCTTTAAATTTACCAGACACAAATGGGTTGAAATTCAGTACATTGTGAATATAATCTTTACTTGATAATTGTTCTTATTGTATAGAGTCTTATTATGATTAAGTTAAAAATCTTTCAGCTTTGTGTAGAAAAAAAGGATGCAGGAATGTTGGGGAATATTATTTTAAGGTGTGTTACTTTTGCTTAAGCTGCATTTGTTTGACTCTGTGAAACTGTGCTGCTCTGTCTGTCTAAAATACCTGATGGTCTAATAAAGAACTGAATGGCCAATAGCAAGGCAGGAGAAAGGATAGGCCTGGCTGGCAGGCAGAAAGAATATATAGAAGGAGAGATCTGGGAGGAAAAATGGAAGTAGCCAGAGAAGGAGGAGGACATCTGGGGCCAGCACCCTTCTAAACAATCAGCAATGGAGTAAGAAAGAACAGTATACAGAAATAAAGAAACGTAAAAGCCCAGAAGAAAAAGACAGGTTAATTTAAGGAAAGCTGGTAAGCAATAAGCCAAGCTAAGGCCAAGCATTTATAAGTAAGAATAAGCTTCCATGTGTGATCTATTTGGGAGTTGGGTGGCAGTCTCCCCAAAAGAGCCAAAAGAACCAAAAGAGTAAAAAAACAACCAACAACACCTTTCTATATTTTAGAGATTCCTTTAAATATTTTCCTTTTATTTGTTTATTTTTTTCTTTTATTTTTGAGATTATATTTCTACCTTCCCTATCATCCCTTCAAACTCTCCCATATATACTTCCTGGCTCTCTTTCAAATCCATGTCTTCTATTTAAGAAAACACGGGCAATGAGGAAGGCTGACTATCCTTTTAAGTAAATAATAAAGGGTCAGTCATAATATGTAAGTATAAAATTTGATAAATTGGTACATTTAATCTGAGTGATCTATTATCTATCTAGCTGTAGCAAAATCTATACCTTTATCTATCATGTATATAATGTATCTATTATTGTTTTTTCCTAATCATCAGTATATTGTAGTACCGTAATAGAACAATAAATCCTTATATTAAATAAAAAAAAGAAAAAAAAAGAAATAAGGCAATATAAATGTAAATTTGTGCCAAAATTTTAAAGCAGTTCAGAGTATAAAACAAGGAATTTGGTTTTTATCTTACTGGTAATGGGAAATTGTTAGCTAAAAATCATGTGCATTATCCTACACTGGAAATCCAACTAAGCCATGTGGAATTGGCTGTTGTGGTCGGAGTTCTTTCCAACATTTTTCTTTGCCTTTAGAAATTTTCCAAAATCAGACAAGGGGATATGAGTGCAAGGTCAAGTGTGCTTTAAAGCCAACCTTACTTATGTTTCTCCTGCACACTTTGTTGGTCAGAAATGTTGCTTTTGTTTGGTGTTTATATCCACAGAAAGAGGGTAAAACAAGTGAACACACAGCCACATCTCTGTTCCCAGACATGTAAGATGAACTAGGGATGAGTCAAATTATAAAGAAGGTGATTAGCAGCATCTAATGATGGTAAACACAAGACATATGAAGTTGTTTAACTGATATGAACGAGAAAAAAATCATCAGATTTAGTAACGAATCAGTTCTGTAGTAAACAGCAAAGGGATAGTCAGGAAAGAATGCTAAGTGTCCAGATGTAGAAAGCAGATAATGTTAATATTAACCCAAATGAAAAGTGACGGAAAGGAAGAGCCTGTGCGGGTTTTATGGGGATGTCAAGGTAATATACGAGCTTATAAGATTATAAGACATAGACATGTTAAGTCAAATGTGTACTCAGCAACGAGTGGAGTATACCTACAAAAGCAGGCTAGTAAATCAGCAGACACCTGAAAACTACTTAATCAAGTAGTAATAATATTATTGGTGTTCTCAAAAATTATTCTATCTTTTTGTTTCAGAAATACAACCCCTGTAACCTGAAAGTTTATACAGTTTATCTAACAACATAGTAAAGGTAAAGTTGTCAATCTTTAGGTATTTTCTGTTACCTTGGGACAGTTATTTATTCAGTGACAATAATTGGTTATTGATAAAAAAAATTTTTGGTTAGATACAAAACAATTGAAAGTCTATGTAAGTGAACATTTTATAATCAGGGAATTTAGTCGTGTGTGTGTGTGTGTGTGTGTGTGTGTGTGTTCAATTAAAAGGTCTAGCATATAGAACATCCTAGAGATGCACCAGATGCTTGCCAAATGAAGCCCAGTTAACTAATGGAGACACAAGTGAAATGTGTGAATAAATATAGATAATACATAGACATAGATACAAACATAGATATGTATTTGCATGACTTCAGAATGTAAAGTTAACCATAATAAAGCATTATGTACAGGATGATTTAACACTATAAATTATTGAGATCTTAAATATCAAATCATCATCTTGGTTAATTTGGTGTATTTGGAGTTGAAAGTTACATACCATATCTCTCTGGAGAGCTAATGGATAACCCTCCTCTGTATGTGTCTGTGTTTTATCTTTGCTCTATTGTACCTGTGGATTACGATCTACTTTAATGACATCACTGCAAAGTTTTCTACATATGCAATTCATATTATGAGATAAGGATGTTAAGATCTTGACAGCCATTTGGAATAGCACAGTTTAATATACCAAACTGCATGACTGGATTCCTGACAGTGGGATGGAGAGAGAAGCCAAACAAACCATTTTCACCTTTAGCCCATTAAGAAACTTGCTGGTGAGAATTTTGAAGCTCTTCCCTCCCTATGTTGTCTTAAGGAAAGTGAGCAGAGTGACTCTGGAAGTTGTAAAGTGAACTTGCAACACTTCAAAATGAAAAAATAACTTAGGGTCTTATTACTCTGAGAAATAAGCCAACTAACCATCCTGGATCATATACTTTGGCCATTCATGATCAAAGATGGAAATTAACATGCATTGTGCTTGAGTGTTCCATTCTACACACTGTACTATTCAGTAAAAAACAAACTTGTATAAAAGTAATAAGATGGTGATAGGCTGAGAATATACACTGCACACATACTTGTTCACAGGTAGTGCTTAAAAACTGAGTTTCTAGGTCTAAAATGTTCCACAAGACATGTGGTCTTATGTTATGGAGACAGTCATCTAGTTTTCTGTAATTCACAGGACATGAATCCTAAGATTCCCAGGAAATTTCATGAAGAATCCATCAAGGAAGTTCTCAAAATCCTCTAAGCGGTTGCTAAATCTCCTGTCCGGCCTCCCAAATGACATTAGAAGTCCCTAGTTAGCCTCAGCTCAAACTGGATTTTCAATATATTCCATTTCTTTAGTTACATTTGCAAATGCTGACAAATTATTTCCAACATCACCCTATGGAATGATAATGTTTGAAAGCATTACAACTAGAAGCAAATTTTTAACAACTTTAATATATACACAACTTCACTTGTTCTCATTTGAGCTCATTTTAAACTGGAATTATGATAGAATGACAAAGGTTTTAACTATCTAACTCTATGTAAATTAACTGACCCCGGAAAACACAGGCTAAAGAAATGTTTGCCAGGCTTTGGCAATGAGAATATTATCGCTTGGCCACTCTAATGCCATTCAGAGTTGGCTTCTGAATTTCAATTGCATGTTGAGATGTCTATTAAATAGAGCAACAAAGTATTTATCAGCACATTTAGTCAGACATAATAGCAATATACATAGGTTGCTGACAAATATTTATCATTTATCACCTGAAGACACATCTTGGAAATTAAGCACTGGGGTATTGTTTCAAGGTATAAAATTAGAACTTTACTTCAGGAGGAAGGCACAGACAGAGAACTACATAATTAACAGAGGAACTTTATTAATAACCAAATGCTCAAATTCTCCAAGTGTATGAGTACAGTGATTATGGCAAAAGGAGTCTGCTCATGTATGTGCCAATTTTATCTATTTCAACAGTTCACTGATTCAATACTGAGCCCTTCCATCTTACAGGAGCCATAAGACCACTGCCTGCAGACAAAAATAACTAGTTAAAGCAGTCAATTTTTGTCTATTTGGGGAAAGCAAACACTTTTCTTTGGATTTTTCATATCAGTTTTATAACACCTTTACTTTGTGAAATTCTATGTATGTCGTGCTTGTTGGGTTTTATCTCTTTAGTCAGTCAATGAACAAGCATTTATTAGGCATCTCTTTTGTTGGTATTGTATTGAAATTCATGCAATTTTGAGTCAACAGAACAGTTTTTCTACTTGTACGTAGGTTAGTTTACAAAGGATACGGTAATTCAATGGTAACAATAAGGATGTTTACAATAAGAGAAAGATGTAATCACAGGGATGGTTCCAATCTTTTCAGATCCTAGTATTTTGTTAAGTGGAAATCACTTATATATCACATCTTCAACTCTATCTATCACCAAGGTAATTAGAAATGTAGAATATCATACTGGTATTGAACATCCAGTGTACATTCCTCTGTCAGAATAACTGTCATCAGAGAATGTCATCAGTATTTATATTTATCATCAATGTTTACACCCTTGAGGAAAACACTAGATCTTATTCTTCTCTATGTTATTGGCCTTCAAATGTGGCCTGTGCAAAAAAAAAACCTCATAAAATTGTGGCAAGAAACTTTTATGACAATTAAAAATATATTTCTTAGTAAATAAAACAAAAATGTCCTATCAGTTTAGCACATATCGCAACATGGTCTGTACTGCTTATGCTAAATTCCCTTATTCTTCTAAATGTTACATTTATATTCTTCTAATAACCCATTAATTTATGAAAGTAATTGTTACTAACCATGTTCAGTCAGGTAAAATAGAGACATGAACAAATCAAGAACAAAGAACAACTGTGTACTTTGACCATTCAATAAAATATTTGATTTTCCATTTCCTGCCACCTTGGTTGTGAGTAGAGTTGCTTAAATATATATAGCAGTAAATAATAGATACATAACTATATTAGAAATTTCACACAAGATTGACTTTGAAGGAACATCAGACACATGAGCTAAAGAAGAAAAGCCAGTTGAATCAATATGCCCTTAGATAACTATTTTACAAGCAATTAGGTTATGTTTTAAGACAGCATTAGGAAAATACATGTCATCACTATGATGAGGGAACCCCTTCAGATTATGTTAGTATAACATGGTCTCCACATGCTGATATGTTTCTTTCTTAGTTATGCTGATGATGGATAAATGGATAACTGGAAAAAAAATAAATTGACAATCATTTGTTTGGTGACAAACAGCAATAATAAGTTTTTATTATGTTTTAAATGCAGATATTCCTAAAAACACCATACAAAGAAAAGCATTTCTCAGAATTGAATGAATCTAAGACTTATATTGTCCATAAAATTAATTCATTCCATTTGATTCTAAATAGACATGGTCCTTAAATATTATGTTGGTGGTGCTTGAAAAATCCATTAAAATATTAGATTGCCTGATCATCTGGGAGAGTAATGAAATTTTCTTAGATTTTATTTTTGGAGTTGAATAATTTCTGAATATAGCTGTTATCAATTGTAGTCCTTAAAATACGTAGGTCCCTCAGTCCATTAAAGTTGATATTGTGATCTCTTAAATCTCCATATTTTTATATTATGATGAAGCAAATTTGACTTCCCAAGTGGTACCTAATAATTATTTTATTTCCAAATAAAAACAACTTGAATATATCACCAATACCTCATCACTACCACAGAGGCATATGCCCAGGTATTCATGCCTGTCCATAAATATCAGTCCTGAAATATTATGAATAGTTGTCATTCTCAAACAGCATGAATAAAATGGATCACTGACTATTTGTTGATTCACTCTTCTAAAATGAAGGATGGCTCTATAATTTCAGCATCTTTTAGAACTCACACATTAAGTGTTATCATGAAAAGAATGCAATAAATTTGCACAAAGCTCATCCAAAGTACTATTACCTCATAAAAAGTCTGTGTGAGTCCCAATTTATAAATTCCATTCTCTGCCCCCACACTGAAGTTAACTCATATCTTAACTTACATATATGCACAAAAAATGAATGAACACTTTAATTAATTCAATAATAATATAACACAAAAATATTTAACTAATATGTTAGTAAGAAAAAGCCAAATAAAATGTAGTTAGTCCCTCCCAGATTTGTCTGCTAAAATGGAAACACTGAATTTGATACAAATTAGTTAATCATTTAATTCAGAAGTATTGAAAAATTACTATATTTTGAGTTACAAGGACTATAAGAATAGACAAATAATTTAGCCCTCCTGTCGTGAATGTGTATGTTCTAATAGGAGGCATTAATCAAATGTCCAAACTTCATACACAGGGGTGCAAGCACACACACACACACACACACAAGCACACATAGTTTTCTTATAAAAAGGCATTACCATTATTTGCTTATAACCACAAATAAATTTAAACCTGTTAATCCTTCTATATTCAACTTTATTTCTGCAATTTCTTCTTACCATGGTCCAGGGATATTTTCATTTTGGAAATTTTGACTAGTAGCAGTGAAAGAAAGAAAACAGAATGAAACTCCTAAGGAGGATGTAAATGTGCCAAAATGGTGGGTTACGCAGACTGGCAGCTTTGAAATACTGTGTGCTTAAAGGAGCTCATGAGGATAAACAATCAGTGGTAAAAAGTGGAAAAAAAATAGTAATGTAAACTATCTAGACCAGCCCAAAATAAGTGACAGGAGTTTTCTCCTTAGTTCCTGTCTCCAAATCTCACCTGCCATCACATAAATTTCAAGAGCAGGCAGGCAGTGGACTTGGGTGCTATGATATACTTGTCTAGCTGCCCAGTGTCTAGCAACACTGGGAACAGGGGAGAAGTGCAGAAGCCCACAGGCATAGCTTCCTGTTTCAGCTTCCACCAAAACAGCCCATTCATTACTGTTATAAATACAGGATGTGGACATTATGTGAATAAAGCACTCACTTTCTAGAATATGTTTAAACCATTCTTTTACAGCAATTGAGGTTTAATATCCAAATAACTGTCATTAACTTTCCTCTTATTTTTTTTTAACAGATTCACATTTCTCTCTTCTTTCCTTAACAGATTTTAATTGCTAACCTTGAAAGCCAACCTCAAATCAACCTTGCATGAGAACTTTTCCTCTCTCTTTTCAGAGTCCTCTCAGCTTTCAGCTAGGACACTATCAGAGGACATCTCCCAAATTAAATTGAGGTATATTATTTAAGATCATAATTTCTAGAGCTGTCATTTAAGAAGTTTGATTTTTTTTCTAAGAGAGAGAATAGGCATTCTATGAGCAAGGGGCATCAAGAACACGATGGGGAAACCTGCAGAGACAACCAAACCAAATTAGTGGGAACACATGAAATTTAGATCAACAGTTGTGGAGCCTGCGTGAGACTGGACTAGGACCTCTGCATAAGCAAGACAGTTTTGAAGCTTGATCTGCTTAAGGGGCCCCCCGGCAGAAGGATCAGGATCCATCCCTAGTGCATGAGCTGACTTTTTGGAGACCAATACCTATGGTGGGACACCTTGCACAGCCTTGATGCAGGAGGAGGGTCTTGGTCCTGCCTCAACTGAATGTACCAGGCTCTGCTGACTCCCCATGGGAGGCCTTACCTTGTCAGAGGAGGGAATGGGGGTGGGCTGGGGGAGAAGGCTGGGCAGGGGTAGGAGGGATGAAAGGGGCATCTGTGGTTGGTATGTAAAATGAATACAAAATTTCTTAATTACAAAAAAAATGTAGTATAATAGCTTAAAAGATGGCCACATTGGTCACTTTTCTCCATTGTGTTTTTAAAACTTTATATTATCAGTAGCAGAAAACAAAACAAAACTACAAGTAACGAACTTCATACTGATTGTGTATTCCTCAGCTCTTGAAAAAGCATCCTATGCTTGCTCAAGTATGGTTCACTTTTGTTGTTGTTCGTTTGTTTGTTTTTATCTTTTCTCTTCAATACATCCAGACCACGGTTTTCCCTCTCTCCACCCTCCCAATCCCCTCTCACCTCTCCTCTCTCCAGGATCTACTCTTCTTCCTTTTCCCTTAAGAAAAGTATAGCTCTCCCAGGGATATCAACTGAACATGGCATAAGACTAGACAAAACCTTTGTATCAAGGCTGCACAAAGCAACCCAATAGGAGGAAAAGACTCTGAGAGCAGACAAAAGATTCAGAGATATCTTCACCCCTACTGTTAGGATAACACCAAGCTAACAACCATAGCATATTTGCAGAGGACCTAATGCAGACCAGTGCAGGCTCCGTGATTGTCACTTCAGTTTCTGTGAGCCCCTGTGATTCCTGCTTAGCTGGTTCTGTGGGCCATATTCTGCTGGTATCCTCAAACCCTCTGGCTCCTCCAATTCTTCCTTTTCCTCTTCAGGGTATTGCCTAAGCTCCAAGGGGAAGGACCAGATGGAGATGTCCAATTTGGGCTATCTCTCAGTCTAATGATTCCCTTTGGGTCTCTGCATCTGCTCCTATCTGGTGTCAGAAGAAGCCTCTCTGATGACTATTCACTGATCTATGAGCAGAGCATAGTATGTTTAGGAGTCATTCATGTGTCTCTGAGCTCTCCAGTCACCAGTTCCTGGTCTTCCTGGCAGTGTCATACATGGGCTTTCTCTGTGATATAGGCCTCAGATTCGACCAATTATTGGTTGGCCACTCCCAGAAGTTCTGTGCCTTCATTGTCTCAGCTCATCTTGCAGGCAGGACAGATCGGAGGTTGAAGGCTCTGTGGTTAGGGTGGTGTCCCTGTCCCACCACTGGAAGCCTTACCTGGTTACAGGGCATGGCTGGTTCAGGATCTGTATATTCCATTACTAGGAGTTCTTGTTAGGGTCATCCTCATAGAACCCTGGGAGTTGCTACTGCACTAGGTTTCCATATCCCCCCCCCAAAAAAAGCCCTCCAATTCCAGCCATCTTTCTCCACTCCTCCTCCGATCCACCTGATCTCTCCTGTACCCATTCCCACCCGCCTCCAGTTCACCTGCCGAATCTATTCTATTTTCCCTTCCTAGGGAGATCCGTGCATCCTCCTTAGAGCGCTTAGTGTTACTTAGCCTGTCTGGGTCTGTGGATTGTAGCATGATTATTCCTTAGTTAACAAGTAATCCACAATGTAAATGAGTACATACCATGGCTCGGTTATTAAAGGCTAGACTCAAAACCCAAAATATGAATATGGTTCTCTTTAATCCTTAGTAATTAGCGTGAGTTCAGAACATGTGAAACTTCACATTCCACTTCTGCAGTAGATGACATATTTATATAGTTCAGAGTTAATTGTAAATCCTTAGTAATGAAATCAGTATGGAATCTAATAGGGTCTTGTGTGTCCTAAAGGTCTTTCTTTATCTGTATACAGTCTTTTCGATTATAGGTCCATGTAAGGATTTTTAATCCTGATATTTATGAACTCTCAAATCTGGGTTCAGTTGGATACTAAAAGCATTTTGTTAAACACCCCCAAATAGTACTAAAGGATTTTAAACTGGATCAATTCTAAAGAATTTTCTCCCTCTCTCATTTCTATTTCCACAAACCATTACATCTCAGTCTTTGCCTGTATAGGAGTGAAATTTGAACACTCTAAGGACTTAGATAGAAAATGAACATCAGTTACACAATGAGGAACGTCTATGTCTGAGCTGTATTACCTAATCAGCTAAACATTCTTTTAAAAAATATTTCTTTAATATTATGTACATATGAATGCCTACATATATGTGCAACACATCCTTGTCTGGTACCTACAGACTCCAGAAAAGGGTTTCATTTGATCAAAGCTGACAATTCATTGACAACATTGAATATGCTTGAAGTAGCATCCACATATTGCCTGAGACAGAATAAAAAATCTTCAGTGCTATTTTCTCTGAAGTAAATTAGGCATATATTCCTTCATATTCTTTTATATTTAATATTTGATTTTGTACTTCATATTATATAGTACAACCATATCCAATATTTAGACACTGAAAATTTTATCTTAAATAAATTAATAAAGCCATATCTTTGTATGACTGCCTCTGGTTGTAAAATAGAAAATGTAGATTTCATAATTACTACTTTAAGCATGAGAATATTACTTTAAAACTGGAAAATTTACCATTTTTATTTTTTACAAAATATCCACAGATTCTTTTGTCTTAAAACACACAGCTTTATGGTAGGCATATAGAGTGCACCAAAAATAGACTTACTTAAATAAATCAAATCCAAGTGAAGGAAAAACCCTACCTGGAAGTTGATAAATGTATGGCACCATTAATATATCATATGCTATTGATTACATATGAATTCTATGCAAGGAGGACAGGGTAAGATGAACTGTCATGGATTGTTGCATACACAAAGGTAATATGTATTTATTAAGAAACAGAATGTGGGGGTTGGGGATTTAGCTCAGTGGTAGAGCACTTGCCTAGCAAACACAAGGCCCTGGGTTCGGTCCTCAGCTCTGGAAAATTAAAAAAAAAAAAGAAACAGAATGTGTTCTATACATATATAAAGCTGATATACATGATATAAAGCTTCCTCATACATAACACATTTACTAAGAGGCAAATACATCTCTTGTCTACAGCTTACAGATGAGAAAAGTAGGATGGGAGAATAAAAATATTGCTTGTTCTATGTCAGGCAAGCTATGTATGGTAATACCAGGACACTTCTGGGGACATAGCTGGCCTAATAGTGAGTACTACACGCCACTGTTCTTTGAAGTACCCATATTGTTTCTAATTCAATATTAACTTCATGAGCTTTTCAATGAACATGGTTCTGATGACTGAAAGAACACAAGAGAGAATTTTGTAGTTGTTTTCTGTTTTCTCACTCTGCTATCTGCCATTTTTCCTAGGTAATGTCTCCCTGAAATTGAGGTGCATTGTGGCTAATTGCGGCATGTATACATGAGAGAGATAAAGAGTAATTTGGATAAGTAGCTATTTGCATTTATCTTCTGGAAAATTATATCAGTGGTCTTCACACAATTTCTGTCACATCATTACTCTGAGACCACTTTTTCATATACAGCATTTGCTCGAAACAAATTACACATTATGAGTCACAGAGAAGGGCAAACATAAATCCAAGAGAATCTCTTCATCTGTTAAATGATGAGATCTCCCGTTGCTATGGCTAAGTGACTCACAAAAGCTGTGGGAGATTTGCATAACCACAGAAATTGTTTCTAATGTTATACACAGGTGAAAAACGAAATGTTCTCCGGGGGAAAAGATCGAAAGAATCATGTTTTATATGGGCAAAGAATGAAGCTGCTTTCTTTAACTCTTCATTCATTTATGTCAGCTAAGGAAAGGAAGAAAATCTGTTAGTCTTTTTCAAAAAGCTACATAATCAAATTTTGGACTTTTTGGTTGGTTGACCAATTATTAATTGGGTGAAGCAGGCTATGGTCTGACATGCAATACCAAAGTCCTGTGCTCATTGCATGAGTTGGCTGTTTGAAACCTGGGGCTTATGCAGGGTCGCTTGGCTCAGCCTGGGAGGAGGGGACTGGCCCTGCCTGGACTGAGTCTACCAGGTTGATCTTAGTCCTCTAGGGAGGCTTTGCCCTGTAGGAGGCGGGAATGGGGGGGAGGGGGGGGGGGGAGGGGGGGGAGGGCGGGAGGCGGGAGAACAAGGGAATCCGTGGCTGATATGTAGAACTGAATGGTATTATAAAATAAAAAAAAAACTTTAAAATGTTGTCTGATACCACTTGCTACTGATGATGAACCAGGGATTATTTCATCTGACCATACTAGTTGAAAAGATGAGAAGTTCAGCTTCCCAACTTGACAATGAGGCAAAGCCCAAGAGCGTGGGATCCTAGCAGAAGCGACTGAAGTTTACTGACAGGTCATGTTATATTAATTCACAGCTACTCAGGCATCTGAGAAGAAAACTATAAGAACTGTCAGTGCCATTTTCTTCCTAATTTAAATACATTAAAATGTTTCCATGATAGAAGAACATAGACCATTGGATATGAACGACTCTTTTTAAAACTACTCTATGTCATAGATGTGATATTTAAAATTCTAACCTTATACCATGAATGAGATATATTAATGAGCACATTAATAGAATGCATGCTAGTGACCCAAGAAATTTTTTTAATTATTTTTTTCTCATTATAAAGATATTGCAAAGGAGCACTTTGATGGAGTGATTAAAGAAGTCTGGATCTCCATATTTTATCTTCTAAACCCATTGTCACCACTTTTAATCACGAAGTCACTGTCTGTTTAACAGGAATCTCAAAGTAAATTGTAATTATGGAACTTATTCAGAGCCATGGAAAGGTTATATTAGTTTAAATGAATTATACAAATTTCAAATGATAACCAAATATGGTTCATTCTTTACTTGTATGTATCATATGTTTTCTCTAGGGCAACAATATCTCCAAGGAGTTTGTTAGAGAGACCATATCTTTGAGCTCTAATCTAAACCTTTGGAATTAGACACTTGCATGGGTCATGGGATTTTGTGATATATAATGTTGGGGCTGATACACAGAAAGTTTGAAAACTACTGAGAAAGAGGAAAAACTATTTCAAAGATAAAAAATGGTGTCACAGTTCTAATTATACTACTAAATAATTGTTATGTGAATAAGTTTCTTTTTTTCCTATGATTCATAGTCGTCATTTGCAACCTCCTTTAACTCTTCTATAGACTTCTATGACTTTATAATGAGACAAAATATAGGGAAATGCTTCAGAAATCATCAAGCCCTAAAACAATGGTGCTCAAGTGTGTGTTATTTTATCCTTCAAAGGACATTTCATCATGTCTGAGTATATTTTTAGTGGTCACCATGGGAGGAGGAGGTTCCTACTTATATCTAGCTGGAAGAGAGCAAAGATTTTACTGAAACCCTGTACTTAGCAGAATAGTTCCACACAATGGAGTACTGCTTAATTCAAGTATCTGTAGCATTAAAGTTAGGAAACTGAACAAAGTCAAGGTTCTCATTAAAATGATAGTTTTATGATCTACTTTTTCATCACTTTCATTTCATTTGCATGTGTTATGTAGATAATGTTTGAATACCAACAATGATAATTTACATGCATCTGAACTATTTAGTATGGGTAAGGATGTAGGGGAAAAGGTTTCTTTCTTTTTCATCTTTGGAAGTCATTTCTATAACACTAACATGTTTAAACGGTTTATTTCCCTCACATCATAAAAGAAATTAATTTGAGGATCTTGCTACATTTTAGTTCAAAGAATATTTTTGCTCCTCTATCTTGCTTATTATAAATCTCTGGCTCAAGCAAACCAAATAGTAATGGAAGTAGAAAGCAATCTCATTGCCACACTTTCTTTCTTCAAACCACTAGCTAGCTTGCTACAACTTCATATCATCAAGTTTACCATGTGTTCAAAACAAGTCAGGAAAATTAAAGTAGTAAGGAAAAGACACATTTTATCAGGATCTTTGCAGATTCAATTGAAAGAGTAATTGATTTTTCCCTTCCCACACTTTCCAGCCCACTCTTGGATGACAAACCCCATATGGTGATGACAATGAAAATGGATCATCTAAAGATAGCTCACCACCATACTGCTTACAACCCTCAGGAAAGACTGGAAAGGCAGTAGAGCTGTATCCCACACAACACAAGGAAAGGGTTGATGAATGATGTCTAGAAGATAACTAAAATAGTTCACATACTTAAGTTTTCTTCCAAGTTTGCTACAGCGATTTAATTCTCAATTGCAGGCCATCATATCCACATCACTGATGCTGTAGAGTTACCTAGTGCATTCAGTATTATACTCACCTCCAAAGGGCAGCAAATTAGAAAGTAACAAACAGCAAGCAAGTTCCAGATAGTCATGGGAAAAGTGTTAAAAGACAACTGCAGCTGAAGTTTTCTTAGAATTACATCTACAGACAACAGTCCCAACCCATTCTTGAGCAAATAGTTCTAATTAAACTCTGTGGGGCACATACAGGCAGAAGACATGAAAGCAGGAGGGGAACCACATTCAGAAGAAGTAGACAAGTGAGAAAGGGAGGCAGGGCCTAAAGGAAGGGACAGGAGTGAAATGACTAAATTCATTAGAGAAATAAGTGAAATTGTCAAAAATTAAGTGGGATAATGTAATACATACATGTCACTGTCAAAATGTAACTACAAAAATATTCTTGTTGGATTTTTTTCCCCTCATAATAGAAGAGATGGTTTTGGTCAGTATGTGACTTCCTATACTCTATGGATTCCGGGAAATATAAGCATATCATAATGCTAGAAGAAACTAGTGAGATCATTCTTTAAAACTTATTTCAGTAGATGTAGTGAAGACGTACAAATTAACACAGTTCATATTGGAACTTAGAGACTGAGGAAATATACTAGTCTATGGTTAACAAGCAGAAGCAATGGATGATCCACTCTCATGGGAGGTATCTCTCTCTCTCTCTCTCTCTCTCTCTCTCTCTCTCTCTCTCACACACACACACACACACACACACACACACAAAGTTCCCAAGGGAGAATAATAACTTCCCTTCAAAAATATCCATTCCTGTATTCCCAGAAACTGTGAAATACTTATGTGACAAAACAGCTTTTACAGATATGATAAATTGGAAGATTTTAGATGGGGACCTTCCTATAGATCAACTAGATGGGCTTGATGTAATCATAAAGAGGGAATTACTCATGCATGTGGATGATGGAACCTCAGAAAATGTCCTTTTTCTGGCTTAAAGAATGGGAGAAAATTGGCCATGAACCAAAGGAGCAAGTTAACTTCTAAAACCTGGAGAAAAATAGAAAGACATTCTGTCTTGCAGATTTCAAAGAATAAGAATTCATGATCTTCCAAGGTGGTTATTATATAGGCTTCCTTAATGAGTATTTGGCAACAAAGGACAGTCCTTGACTACAATGTGCAGAATTATGAAAAAAATCACAAAGACTTGTCTCCAAATAGAGGAAGGAGGACTTTACTTCGGGAATGTCAGAGAACATCTGGTTCTAAATTTGGCTGAATTTCAAATTGTTTGATAGTTTCTGAGAAGACATTAGTGGAGGGCTTCATTATCAGTTCAACTGAAGGAATGAGGAACCTCCAGATGAAAAAACAATCCATGTTAAAGTAACAACAAAAAGATTTGTGATTCCAAATAAAATAAGTATCACTTTAAGTGGAATGGTCTGCATCCAGGTATGCAGGAGCTTGGGAACCAAGCTTCTAGACTTAAAAATTGGTACCCAGCAATCTAGTCTCTCTTCTCAAAAACAGTACTCCATGGAAGTGGAAAGAAAAATTTCTGCAACCTGCATCACCTACTGGGTGATGCTTCACTTTTTATATGCAAAGAACTCAGTTCCAATACACAGAGGATTAAGTCAGCAGATCCAATATTAGAATGAATTCCAATACCTCTTAAAAAAATGAAGTTGCTGAAAGGTGTACATATACACATTAATCATGTGAGCACTGTCCACTTGAAGAGTCAGGATTTCAGAATAAAACCTCACTAGTAACTGAGGAACCAATGGACCCACTGTAGTCTAGCAGGCTTAGTAGCATCTGGCTGAGCTAGCCCCCTGATAGAAGAAGGGAGGCTCCAAAAGAGCAAAAGAAATGGTTGATAACCAACGATTGACAGAAGAGTGAATTTGGTACCTAGAAAACAGGTAAAAATTACTTACAATCTTAATAGGATGCTAGATTCTCTCTCCAGGCTACAATAAGCACAATTTACAGACAAGAAACACAGCAAAAGTGACCTGTCAATGAGGTTCTCCTACCTTTTCCCTGAATCTTTTGAATGCTGTATTTTACTTCTGTGATGGATGGTTTTAATTATCAACTTGACACATTCTAGAATCACCTGGAAGGGAGTCTCAGTAACCAATTGCCTCTATCAGTGTGGCATTTGGGTATGTCTCATGGGGGACATTTTATCTGCCATGTTAACTGAGATGAGAAAGTTCATCCATGGTGGGCTGCACCATTCTCTGGCAGGGAATGGAGGGTTCTATAAGATTGGAGAAAGTGAGCTGAGCCCCAGAATGCACCAGTTCACTCCTCTCTGCTCTAGACAGCTGATGCAATGTGATCAGTTTGCTCACACCCCTGCTGTTATCACTTCGTAACAACAATAGAGGTCAACCTTGAGTTTGTACCAATAAAACCAGTTTTCCCTTAAGTTGCTGCTGTCAGAATAGATTTTCACAACAGAAAAGGAACTAAGACAACCATCAACTCAATCTCAATGCCTTGCAGCTGTTGCTTTTTCTCCTTACTTAATGTTGAATGTCCTTGATTAAGAGTGTAAATAACCTTTACAGTAGCACCAGCCCCCCTTTTCCACTGATTGATAATTATCTTCTCTCAAGCAGTTGATACAGTTCTTTATCCTCTTGACGTCACTTTCTTTCTTCCTTGATGTTTGCCGATGAGGTTGTGCAGGCATTCTTTATAGATTTCTAGGGATTTTTTTTGATACTCCTAAAATTATAACATTCTGTTGGATCAAGAAAAAATAATCTTTATTTCAAAAGTTTCAAACCAAAGTTTCTCCTGCTGAACTAGACACTTCTTTTCAATTCACATATATTTTTCAGTGAATGAAAGATGACATGTCAATAGTTGCTATTATTGCCTCTCCTATACTAAAATCCATGTGTTGTTTCCTTCATTTACTTTCATCATTTATTATGAAGGATATCATTAAGAATGTCTTGGCATGTCATATTGGAGGACACCATTAATTCCAGCACTCAGCAGGAAGAGGCAGGCAGATATTTATGAGTTCAAGGTGAAGATAGTCTAGATAGTGAGTTCCAGGACATTGAGGACAACATAGAGAGACACTGTCTCACAGAACTCAAACAAACAACAATAAAAATTTTTGATCCTCTTCCTAACATTCATTCAGTATTATATTACATATTACATCACATATTATGATTCTAACTGGTGCTAACTGGTCTTCAAAAATAGTTTATATACTCAAATAAGAAATAGAAGATTTCTAAGTATATAATGATAAAACTATTTGAGACACACCCTAAGCAACTGAAATACAAATTACACTGCTTTTGAATGGCCTACTAAAGCATTGAACTGTTTACTGCATGTGATAAGCATTCATCATGTTGGAACAGCAATTTGCTTATAACACACTTTATCATATTTAACAAATCTTTCCTATAATGCTTTTTCTCATTCTTAAGTTTATTGTCCTCTATTTTTTTAGATTTTTGAACACAAAATAGTTTTATTTCCTTCTGTGTTTAATTTTTTTGTCATGTGAATCCTCAATATTGGCTTACAACTTATTGGTAGTCTTTAAATTTTTGCTCAGTTGACTTGGCCTGCATAGCCATAGTAGAAATCATATGGAGAATAAAGGTGTTGGCTTATAAGTTGATAGCCAATAAGGTATTGATTAAATATATATGCTTGGCTAGATTGTACTTACAGAGAAAAAATGAGCTCAGTACAGCCATTGTATAATTTTTTTGTCAATATATATCTAATTCAAAATCCAGTTAAGGCAAATTGAGACTCAAATATTACCTCTCTTCAATCATGCACAATTTTTGGACTTAAACCAGTAATTAAAATAGCCTCAATTCTTCAATTTTTGTATGATGATTCTTTCATATACATTTAATGGGAACAAACTAACACACTCATTACCTTAAGGAATATAAAAAGCTCAACCATTATTTTAACTAGCTCTTTTGTTAAATCTAAACAAGGGAAAGAGAGAAAAATCTTCATGGTTTCATCCAAATTTGTCAATATTTTGAATCCACTACTCCGGAAAGACAGGTAGGCAGCTCACTCAAAATGAACTGGATATTTAAATCCCCCGCTGCGGGGATGGCCATAAATTTTGCTCTTATATTAAATGGGGATGTTTCATCAGTGAAGAATGAGGTTTACTAATACAGGCTGCAATCCAAGCAAGCCTGGGAAAACTCATAAGCATATAGAGCATAGAAAGGAAGATACATGGTCCTCGTGGGATTGCGTTAGCACCAAGGTCCTTGTACGAGTTAATGGACAGAAAGAATGACTTCGATGGGCTGTATACAAAAACTTCCTGTTTCTTCTCAACACTTATAAAAGCCCAATGAAACGTAAATGATGAATAGTGATTGAATTCGATAACGATTAGCTTAGGCATGTGCTATGGGCAGCTCCTGGGCACTCCTATGACCTTTTCTGTGTTAATTATAGACATCACTGATCCAAGTAGCCTGGTCTAAGGTTTATAAGCCCACTGCATGCAGAAGACTCTGCCCTGAATAAGGACCCATAAAGAAAATTGAGAAAGGCTTTCTCTTCAGACCCAACTGTAAATTTAATTCAAACCCAAAAGTGACCATTAGGTTAATTGTAGCTATGAGCATGTTAGGGTTTTAAATAAGCTTATGGGAACATATAAATGTGGAATCCATTTACCCTATACATAAAGTACTAGAATATATGCTTATACACAAGAATATGAGATTGCTTATGTTGGCATTCTCCTAAAGAAAAGTCAGCCTTCAGAATGCAAGTAAAAACCTGTATAGCCTAGTAAAGTTGTAAGGAAATTATTGATAGGATTTAGACAAAATGTAAGATATTGATAAGTAGAAACAATGCTCTAATTACTGCTTTTAATTTTTTTGAAAAGTCTCAGTCCACTTAATAGCACCAGAAAAGCATTGCTTCACTGAGTGATGTACATAAACAAATGCATTCCAGACCACATCAAATTATAATTATTTTTTATTAAGACTTTTTTTATTCATTTCACATACCAACCACAGATCCCCAGTCATTCTTCCTCCCTCTCCCTCCTCCCGCCTTCCCCCCAGCCCACCCCTCATTCCTTCCTCTGAAAAGGTATGACCTCCCATGGGGAGTCAGCAAAGCCCAGAACATTCAGCTGAGGCAGGTCCAAGCCGCTCACTCTGCATCAAGGCTGTGCTAGGTGTCCCACCATAGGCAATGGGCTCCAAAAACCAGTTCATGTACCAGGAGTAGATCCTATTCCCACTGTCAGAGGCCCCTCAAACAGACCAAGCTACACAACATGCAGAGGGCCCAGTCCAGTCCGATGCAGGCTCTACAGCGGCTATCGATCCAAAGTTCTTGAGTTCCCACTAGCTTGGTTGGGTTATATCTGTAAGTTTCCCCATCATTCTGCCCATAGAGACAGCAGGGCAAGCAGGACCCGGATGGGCACCGGGTGACTCTGTGCCTCGCAGATAGAAATCAACTAAACATGAGCAAAGGAGATCCTAAGAAGCCGAGAGGTAAATGTCCTCATATGCATTCTTTGTGTAAACTTATGGGACAGGGAGGAGCACAAAAAGCACCCAGATGATTCTGTCACCTTCTCAGAATTCTCTAAGAAGTGCTCAGACATTTGGAAGGCCATATCTGCTAAAGTCAGGGGGAAATTTGAAGACATGGCAAAGGTTGAGAAGGCTTGTTATAAAAGAGAAATGAAAACCCACATTCCTCCACAAAAGGGAGACCAAAAAGAAGTTCAAGGACCCCAATGCATCCAATAGGCCTCCTTCAGCCTTCTTCTTGTTCTGTTTTTAGTATTGCCCAAACATCAAAGTAGAACATCCTGGCTTGTCCATTGGTGATGTTGCAAAGACGCCAGGAGAGATGTGGAACTACTGCAGGTGATCAACAGCCCCACGAAAAGAAGGCAGCCAAGCTGAAGAAAAAATACAAAGAGGCTATCGATGCCTACAGAGCTAAAGGAAAACCCAATGTAGTGAAAAAGGAGGTGGTCAAGGCTGAAAAGAGCAAGAAAAAGAAGGAAGAGAAAGATGAGCAGGAGGATGAAGAGGATGAGGAAGAGAAGGAAACAAAGATGAGGAACATGATGATAAATTGGTTCTAACACAGTTCCCCCCCCTCCCCACTGTCTATAAAGCATTTAATCCCCCCTGTATACAACTCACTGTAGCATGAATCTTAAAAGTTCTTCTTAATAAAATCAAACCTGAGGCCAGTTATTGGGGTGAACACTGGAAGGTCAGAGAGACAGAATAAGCCACAGCTATCTCACCTCACCGGATCCTCAGCTGGTCTTGTTTCCTCAGACTGGATGCCCCGATCCCTCATCCAGAATGGGTCTCAGCTGAACTGCTGCTCAAAAGCCTGAATGCTTAACCAGGCCAAATGCATCTCCAGGGCAAATGCCTCTCCAGGGCAAAAGCCTCTAGTTTCTGGTCCTCACGCTTTATATACCTTTCTGCTTTCTACCACCACTCCCTGGGATTAAAGGTGTGGCTTTCTGGGATTAAAGGTGTGGGCCACCATGCTTGGGTGTATCCTTGAACACATGAATTTCTGCCTCTGGAATGCTAGGATTAAAGGCATATGCTACCACTGCCTAACCTCTGTTTCATATTGTGGCTGTCTGTTCTCTGACCCCAGAAAAATTTATTAGCATACACAATATTTTGGGGAACACAATACCACCACAACTCACTCCTTTTAAGGAAAAAGTATCAAATAGTAAGGCTGTGTAAGATTTGTTTTTAAACTGTACAGTGCCTTGTTTTATATAATTAACACAGTACCAAATGTGTCTTTAGATAGCCCTGCCTGGCGATATTTTCAATAGCCGCTAAAATTGCCTGGTACAGTCTAGGGGTTGCAAATTGACATGGGAATTTAAAACAGGTTCTTGTTGCTAAATAGCACAAATTAGTTATATATGAGAATGGTAGTTTGTTGTTGTTGTGGTTTTTTTGTTATTTCATCTTCAATTGTCTCTGATGCAGCTCATAGGAAAATAATTGCTGTTTTGTTAAATAAATACCACTGTGTAACTGCAAAAAAAAATTGCAGCTCTCTTGTTTACTTTCTGAACACTATGTAAATACATTTTTAATACAAAAAAGCAAATTTATTCTGCTATAGTAACATACCAAATTTGAATGAAAGAAAAGTTTTTAATATTTCATCCTAGAGTTTAAAAGCACAATTACAAATCATAACATTTGCTAATGTAGAGATGACAGAGGAAAAAAAGTAACAAAATTTCAAACAAGTTGAAACAATAACTCTCAAATGAAATAAAGAGTAATATCTACCCAAATTGTATAAAATGTTAGATTGTTTTGCACTAGCTCCAAAGGCATTGAAAATATAAAGCAAGCAGAGAAGAGACAGGGGATAAAGTTTAATGACTTCGAGGAGACTGTAGACTTCACTAAAACTTTATATTTTTATTACAAGATTACATTACGTTTTTTGAAATGTTTTTCCCATTATAGTCAGTGTTTCACAAACCTGGTTTGTGTCAGAGCCTATCAGGAGGTCTTGCCTTAAGTAGACTATACCTTCAAAGTTATGATGCAGTAGGTGTCGTGTATGATCCTGGGTCTCAAACTTATAATAGTCTGCCCTGTGTTGCCTATGCCCATGCTGTTGCTGTTTAGGGCACTGTGTTCAGAGATTTATAGTAGCTTTCAGACATGAAGTATCCAAATTAAAATATCTAACAAAATAATAGTGCAAAATTCAATACATCTTCTGACTGTGTTTTCAAAATTTCATAAAATGTACTCTCTCTCTCTCTCTCTCTCTCTCTCTCTCTCTCTCACACACACACACACACACACACACACACACACACAGTTTTCTTATTTTCACCCAGGAATTAGATTAAGGATGTAGACTTAAACACATTATCCTATAGATAGATAAGTTACAAAAGGGTCAGAGTAATGTACTAGATTGTTATAGCTGTCATAAAAAGTAGCTGAAGTTAATTTATTCGTTTAGTAATCTGGAGGATGAACATCTAAGGTCAAGATGCTAGCAAGGTTTGTTTCTTCTGGGACTTCTCTAATTAGCTTTCTAGGGTATTATTCCCAATTACCACACATGTTCTTCATTCTGTGTGTCTCTGTCCTAATTCCCTCTACCCATAGCATCGAATAGACTAAACTGGTTCTTATTCTAATGACCTCCTATATTGACATTATTTAACATTATTTTGCTATTGTGTCAGAAAAGCAAAGTGACTTGCAAGAAAAAAAAATCATCTTAGCTCCTAGTTTTAGAGATTTCAGTTTAAGTTTGGATCATTGCTTTGAACCTGAGGCACAGTGGGAGATTGTTGATGTAGGAGCATGGAGATAGACAGCTGTTTACTTCCTGGTGGACTGAAAAGTGGTGGGGGGAATAAAAGGGATCAGCCATTGCAAGGGAGCCTCTAAGGACAAGACATGCTCTCCATGACCTGTTTCTTCTAGCTACAACCTTCCCACTAAGGTCTAAAGTTCCAGCTATTGCTCAAATTAATGCCATCAATTAGGGACCAAATCTTCTCCACAGGAGCCTGCTGGGGAAATTTGCTATTCAAATCGTAACACTTCATTTTGACTTTTCACTGTAGGAATTCTATCTAAACACAGTCATAATCTGAAAAACAGGAATAGAGCTTTTCATAAGAATATGGGGATAAATAGGGGATAAAATTCTCACATATTACAGCCCCATATCAATGTTTTGAGTTCAGGTAAAAAAAAAAAAAAAAAACAAACAAAGAGGATTATAGGGGAAACCACACTTAACATACTAAGAACTATTCCTATTTAGACAGCAATGGAGTACAAACAATGCCTTTGGTGATTTTTTCCTGTGAGTAAGTAAATATCCTGGTAACTATAATAAAAGCTCATAAGAGTTTTTACAATAGAGTATATAGTACTTGCAGTATCCCTAAAATAATTTCTTGATGTTTTAAACTCTAACTGTAGATTGGCTAATCTGGATTGGGCTTTAAGTGTGTGAGTTTTCAAGTCAACACTTACTGCTTAATTTTAAAATATTGTTAAAAATTGAGAGCAAAGCAGCATAGTGATAGATAACAGGATACATTATGCAGGCCAAGAAAAGAAACATATTTTATGTTTACCTGGAAAGGCAACTGTCTTTAGCCAAATAAATTCTCTGTGCAACACAGAACTACTTCAGGAACTCAGGTACTCAAATGCTTATGGTAGCCAGGTCTGGCCAGCTGTTATGGACCAGATGACAACTGCAAATGGTGACAGCAACAAGGAGCAGAAGCTTTCAAGGTGCCAGAGAAAAATCCATGCCAAGTCAGACTAAGCTGTGCAAGCCATTTGCCTGATCATAATTACTTTAACAAGTGAACTTCATGGGGTGGAGGGGAGGCCTGAGGCAAGTTCATAGAAAGAGAAGAAAAATGAGACTGGCTCATTGTGATCTCTTTGGAGCACTGGTTCTTACCCTTTGAGTCCTGATTCTTTCAGGGTCAAACGACCCTTCCACAGGTATCATCTAAGAGCATCAAAAAACACGGATGCTTACACTACAATTCATAACAGTAGCAAAATTCACAAAAGTAGCAAAATGAGTAGCAGTGAAAATAATTTTATGATTGAGGGGTCACCACAACATGAGAAACTGTATTAAAGGACCCCAGCCAGCATAAGGAAGGTTGAGAACCACTGCTTTGGGGTGTGTACTAGGATATACACATTGGCATCTCAGTTATATGTAATTGGGAATTTGTTGGCAGGGCATATACTTTCCGCAATAGTTACTGGTATGAAGATACAATCTAACATAGATCACATTAAAAAATAAATGAGGATATGATTGAGAGGAAAAGGAAAAAAGTACTAGGGACATGTCTTTAGTCAATCAAGACAGGTATTTATTTACTTGTTTTGTAATTTTATGAAACCAAGGGGTGTGTATTTCCTAAAAGTTTAGATCTCATGTTCTTCTCTGTGTGTAGAATGCTAGGGTCTTTTGAAGTAGGTGTGATGAGTGTTCACTACTGGAAATGATGGAGTAGGTTTTCAAAAATAGCATGAAGATAAAAGAAAAGGGACACCATAGGCTATTTTAAATTATATTTTTCTAGACAAAAAAATGTAATTTTGAATCAGAAAAAAAAATGCTAACCATTTGTAACTGGAGGTAAGTACATACCATTATGTGTCTCTTAATTTATATTCCAAGTGGATGACACCCAAGTTATTCTATGTCCTACACACAAACACACTTGGTATTCCTGTATCTGATGACTAAGGATCTATTCTACCTATATATAAATGTTAAATATAATATATATATTTAAACTTGCTTAGTGCACTCTTTCGACTTTTAGTTAGTTGAACCAGTGTTTTTCATTTGTCTGTAAATGAGTCTTCACATAGTAACCATGTATTTTAACAGCATTAAAATGTACAAAATTTGCATAATCAGGTTTCCTCTTTTAAAATAAGACTTTCATTGACTTCTGTAAGGCTGTGATAGAATGTAGCCATTCAAACTCTGTTCAGTCTCCTAAACAGCTGTTAGAGAAAGACTTACACTCTTAAATACAACATACACAAAATACAACTAATGCTGCTTCATATATTTGAGCTGTGGCAGTAAATTGATCTGTACAGGTATATAAATTGTGTATGTTTAAAGAATAAATGAAGCTAGGCTTAATAGCACATGCCTCTAATTCTAGGTACTCAAGGTTAACCAGAAAAATCTCAAGTTCAAGGCCAGCATGAACAACTGAATGAGATTCTGTCTTAAAGTTTAAAAAGTACAAAAAATTCTGGGGTTATAACACAATATTTGGATATTTCCCTAGTCCTAGAAGGCTCTGGGTTCAATTCATAATACTACCCCCTTTTGATTTTTCAATCCTTTTTAGGTTAAATATGAATGTCTGCTTAGAATTATGACTTCAGTTTTTACTTAAACCCATAAAAATTGTAATTTATTTCATGATGTCTATGAATTTACATAAATAGAGTCACTTCATTGTATGCAGCAATGTTCCATCAAAGTATTTTTAAAATGTAGCAGTAAGTAATATAGATAGGTTAGGAAGCAATAGCCATTATTGTGATTTTACCTTATTAAGAGGATACTTAATCCAATGAGTCAAAGAACTTAATTGTCCCTGCAGGAAGAAATGTTTTGGTATGAATTTATTTCTCATTCATTGTGAAGATAGAGGACCAATGTTTCCATCTATTGTAGTTCAAAGAGACAGATAGATGCCAGGATCTGAAGAAGCAGCCCTTAAATGGTAGACAGTTTATGCATTCCAAGGTCAGAGAAATAATTTACAATTATTTTGACAGTTGTCTAAAGAATATTCTCTAAGAAATGTGAGATCAGTGGCCGTCAGGTCAAGAAAATGGAGTTAGCCGGACATGGGTTGGGGGTCTGGGGGTGGGGTGCACAACTATAATGCCAGCACTTGGAAGGCAGAGGCAAGTGGATCTCTGTGAATTTGAGGACAGCCGGTTCTACATAGTAAATTTCAGAGAAACTGTCTCCAACAAAACCAATAACAAAGAAAATGTAATTAAGCTATGGACATGTTTTCACTAGTGTAGAATGTGAATGATGTTGCTTGCTTACAGATTTTTTAGGAGAGAATTGAGAGGAAAGTATTACTGAATTTTGAACAAATGTCAGCATTGTTATTAATTAAGAGAGTATTTAAAACTATATCAGTCAAAATTATTTTCAACTAGAAGTAGGATAGAAATCAACAAAATCAACAGCTATTCTTGTGTTTTCAAACCGCTTGACTATCCATTGCTTCCTTTTAAACTTCATTATATTTATATTATCAACCAATTGAACTAGAAAAAAACATAGTCATTTGGGAAGTAGGTAGAATGAAGCTTACTTTTTCTTTTTCACTTACTACTGATGTTATGAAGTCATGCTGTCTTGAAGTTCACTTTTCCTTTATTTTATGTGGGACAAAGAACGCATCTGATGGTTTTGGGGGGAAGTAGAAAGCAGGTATGAGAGCACAAGTGTGTGTTAGACAATATGCTTCCACTTATGTCCGAGGTTCTATACATTAATCTCTTTTTGTGAAATTGTCTTCCTTGTGTTTTTGCCCAGCTGTGTCTTCCTGGGTGTCACAATGTCACAACACTAGCTTTACCTCCCCTCTGAATCACTCATCTCCTTTCCTTCTGATTTATGTACACAACCCTGTGTACACCCCTAACCTGGCCTTTTGTTGTAAATAAACAAGTAAACATGACAGATAATAAACAAAATTTAAAGAGTTACTGTATAACAGTTTCCAGTCCAAATGATTTTATAAGCAAGTCAATTTTTTCCCCAGTAGGTAAGAGCAATAATTTATATGACATAAAAAGGAGATGGAATGTTTCCGCATTTTATATTATGATTTATACATATTCTTGAAATATAACTTATAACAACTATAGCAGAAAATAAGAGGAAGAAAAATATACCACATATCACTTGTAAAACTTACAAAACTCTGGACTCAAATACCAACTAATGTGTGAAAACATATTCAAAATTGGTTTAATAAATTGCAAGTTGGAAAATGATATATTAATTGTACAAATATATCACAGTAGTATAAATGATGTAAAGACTCTTAATAATGATGCTTCAAGAGTATTTGATGAAACATGAATTATTTACATTTAATAAAATAAGTAACCTAAGAAATGATGTAGGATTTCTTGAACATGTACAGAATACATCTGCCTAGTCTTGACCAACTACTCCTGTAAAAGCCTCAAAAGATGAAGTCAAAGCACCCACCAGCATCTCCATAACCTCACTGCAAACATCTGGCCTAGGGTGTGGTTATGAGCTCAGTCATCTAGGTTATAAAACACAGAGCCCAAATGCTTCAGTGGACTCAGGCAAAGTGGCACTTTACCTCCGCTGTCACGAAGCTCTCTCTGTGCCGTGTATGAACCTCTGTGATGATACATTTAATATGAAAGTGAGAAATATTTTAGCATAAATGTTAGCTTAAACATGAATAAACTATCATTGATAGATGAAATATAGAGAAATAAATTAAATCTTTAAAAGTAAATCAGCATAAACATTTAAAATTAACAGTAACAAAAATAGAAACACTGTAAATTGTTTTCATGTCCATCACAAACATCAAAATGAAATTTGTCTATTTCTAAGTCTGTAAAATCATGCTAACAATTGTTCCAGACATTATACATCTAAGATCTTAACTTGAACAAAATAGTAAATGTAGTGCAAAATACATAATGCTATACCCAGAATTATCTTTTATCATAACAAAAATTCAAAAACATGAAAATAGCTAACACTATAAAAATGTTTTAATAATTACATATATTTATATAGTTCTCTACAACTTGAGATCTGGAAATCACAAATTGGCTACCAGCTAAATAAACTAGAATATATTTTGTATACTATTATAAATTTCCATTTGGAGAAAATAGTACCTATATAACCAAATAGATATTTAAGTATATATACTTAATACAATATATAACTTGTAATTATATATGTGTGCATACAACATATACTAAATGTTATATAACATATAAATATATGTACTTATACATGGCATACATATAACATAATATTTGTGTACTATCAAAAATTATCATGAGATCATTGTTAATTTTTTGTTGTTGATTTACTTATCAGTAGTGGCCAGGTTGTAGGTAAACCGAAGTTCTCTCCAGAAAATTAAGAAAATTATAAATGCAGCATTTGAATCATATTCCAGGACTTCTCTGATAGTCTGCATCTGAGTGGTGTTTAGTAAATACACATTGTGCAAGTGATCACATTACTGAGGAACTTCTCATTCCTCTGAAATAATGAAGGTTAATAGTGCCTGTTTTCTATATATTCTCTTATCTTCTTCCTGGGATAATAGTTCATCTCTTCAGGGGTAAAAAAGAAGACTTTCACCAAACTTAAATTCATGAGGCTCACCAGAGGAAATACAGCAGAACAGAAATATATTACAACATGTGTTAAACAGCAGGATTCAAAAAACAGTATTTGACCCAAATACTATGAAATCTAAATTGTGTAAAAGCCCAACTTGATTTGATGCAGATGGAAGATTTGAGGTCTGCCATGTTTGGAAGAACTGAAATGAGCCCATTTCTTCCCATGCAATTTTCAAGCAACACTAAGTAAGGGTTTGGAAATGAAGCGCATTCACCTTGCTGCTCATTTGGCTTATTTTGTTTGAAAACATTTACGTCGTGAAGAGCTGCTAATGACATCCTGATAACCCCAGTGCTATGAGTAAAGAGATTGCCTCTTTGTGCTAAATGTGCATTTTACCCTTTTACTTCTTCTAAATACCTCTATTGCTAATGACTTTCTTCAACCTGAAATTCATATTTCCTAAGCAATCTGCAAACATTGTAGAGTCGTGGAGGGACAATATCTATTAAAATTGGCTGTCTTCTTCCATCTACAAATGAGGAGATTTCATTCAGGGGAAAACTTACTTCTATTACAGGAAATTGAGGTAGAAGGCTTTATTGCCTGAGAGGGTATTGTCTTAAAGGTGATCGAAAGGATAGTTGATTCATCACAATCTCTGCTTTAACTCTGTTCTTCCTTTTACAAATGGATTGAAATCTGCAGCATTGTTAGAGACTTTTTCAAAGAGAGAGAGAGAATTAATAAAAATATTACCATAAAATTATATGTAAAATTGATATGTGCATAGCTTGTGATAATAATCTATAGTAAAATTAGGCCAAATTATCTTAAAGTTGATTTATTCCATGCACTACTCAATGATCTAGCTAGAGCCATAAGACAAGAGAAAGAGACAAAGGAGACACAAATAGAAAAGGAAGAAGACAAATTTTCCTTATAGAAGTACTATAAAGACTCCAACAAAAACCTCTGATGCCTTATTACCTTCAGTATAGGCAAGGGCTTTCTGAAGCAGATTTAGTAGCATAGGTAATGGTCCCAAGAATTGAAATGCTGGGTTACAAGACATTAAAAAAAAAAAGCTCTGCACAGCCAACAGAATAGTAACAGAATGAAAAAGCAACCTATAGAACAGGGAAAAATTGTAAATGAAGAAGGCAGACAAATTTATTATTAGTATACAAAAAGAACAGTGAAAATTAAATACATAAAATACAATTGATCTAATAAGTGAGTGTAATGAACTGAACCAAAAGTTCTTAAAAGAAAAATTCAAATGGCCAGCATATACATAAATAAAGTGTTCAACATCCTTATCTATCACAAAAATGAAGGAAGGAAGGAAGGAAGGAAGGAAGGAAGGAAGGAAGGAAGGAA
>CABHPH010129719.1:8762-21016 GCA_902168325.1 Peromyscus nudipes | reverse complement strand
TCAACTGAAGAATGGATAAAGAAAATATGGCACATATACACAATGGAGTACTACTCAGCAGTAAAAAACAATGATATCATGAAATTTGCAGGCAAATGGATGGATCTAGAAAATATCATCTTGAGTGAGGTAACCCAGACTCAGATGGACAAACATAGTATGTTCTCACTAATAAGTGGGTACTAAATGGGAGGGAAGGGATGGCCAGACTGCAACCCACAACTCCAGAGAGGCTAGCTAACAGGAAAAGACCCTAGGAGGGACACATGGATGACCCTGTGAAGGAGAAGTGGATGAGATCTACATGAGTGGACTGGGTGTGGGGGTGGTGGCAGAGGGCGAGGAATGGGGGATGAGAACATAGGGAAAAGGGAGAGTCAATCTGGAACAGGGACAGAGTGGGAGGGCAGGGAGGAAGATACCATGATAGATGAGGACATCATGGGAATAGGAAGAGGCAGGGTGCTGGGGAGGCTCTCAGGAATCCACAAGGTTGACCCCACCTTGGTCTGCTGGCAATGGTCCAGAGGGTGCCTGGACCAGT
The DNA here is from genome assembly GCA_902168325.1 of Peromyscus nudipes. NCBI lineage: Eukaryota > Metazoa > Chordata > Mammalia > Rodentia > Cricetidae > Peromyscus > Peromyscus nudipes. The sequence goes on along the minus strand of CABHPH010129719.1, from coordinate 20,472 downwards.
CTACTCTGGTGACCAGCCTAGCAAATAGCCTAGCTGTCATCATAGAGCCTTTGTCCAATGACAGATGGAGGCAGATACAGAGATCCACGGCCAGGCACCAGGCTGAGCTCTGGGAATCCAATTGATGAGAGGAGAGATACTGCAGGTGAGGGACATCGAGATCATGATGGGAGGACATGCAGAGATGACTGGCCACACTAGTGGAAACCCATGAACTGTGGACTGGTGGCTGTGGAGCCCCCATGGGACTGGACTAGGCCCTCTGGACAAGGAAGATGGTTGTTTGGCTCAAACTGTTTGGGGGTCACCCAGACAGGGTGATCAGGATCTGTCCCTGGTGCATGGGCAGGCTTCTGGGAATCTGGTACCTGTGGTGTGACACCTTGCACAGCCTTGGTGCAGTGGGAAGGGGCTTGGACCTGCCTAGGCTCAGTGTGTTGGGCTCTGCTGACTCCCCATGGGAGACCTCGATTTGGGGGATGTGGGGATGCAGGGTGGCTTGGGAAAGAGGGCTGGGGGTGGGAGGAGGGAGGTGGGGGGGTCTGTGGATAGCATGAGGAGTGAGTAGAAAATTTCTTAATAAAGAAAAAAATATTATAAAATAAAAAAAGAAAAGGATTCACATCTTGAGCCAGGAAACACATCTCACTGTACCCCACTTCTTGTTGGTTGTTTTTATATGTAGTTCTTACTGATTTTCTTGTTTAACAAAGTCATACACATATACAATGTATTCTGGTTATTCTCACCCCTCCCTCTTCTACTTCCCCCCACATCAGCCCTCCCCCATCTCCTCCCTTTCTGACATTCATATCTGTTTGTTTTGTGACCAGCTGTGTTTAACCTGGGTGACTATAGGCTTGGAACTGAAGACAGTGACTGCCTCAGACAAAATCCATCAGTAGTCAATAGTTCAGCGGGGTAGGATGTGATCCCGTAAGTCCTTCCCCATCCATGATTGACTGTTGACAGCTACTGTGAGTTCATGATTGTAACGGCTGTGTCATGCCCAGAAGCTAACATTCTGGTCCTTCTTCCTATATCTGCTTCTTGCATTCTCTGTCCCCTTTTCTGTGACATTCCCTGAGCCTGACTGAAGCTGGTATAAATGTCCTAGTTAGGGCTCAGCACTCAACTTTCCCTTATTTTCCATACCTTGAGCAGCCACACTCTTTGTGCTCACCATCATTCTTTACAAAGAGAAGCTTCTCTGATTGATGCTGGGTGTTTCTTTAGGTGTAAACATAGACGTTATGAATAAAGTTTGGTGCCTGAACAACTAAACAACAGCTAAACAACTGTACTAAGTCCCTAGAGACTCTACCTCTTAAAGGTGCACAGCACCCACTCCCACCCCATACTACCACCTTGGAAAACACAAATTTACATACAGGCCTATGAGAGACATCCATTCAAACCATAACATAGCACTGGATGTGTGTGTGTGTGTGTGTGTGTGTGTGTGTGTGTGTGCATACGCTGAGATTGACTTCGAGATTTGCTAAACAAGTGTTCAACCACTGAGCCACATCCCTAGCCTTTTTACTCTTTTGAGATAAGGTCTCACTCCATTGTCTGGGCTATCCTTAAATTCACTATGTTCCATGTTACCCTTAAACTATCCAACCTCTTATCTCAGCCTCCCAAGAGGCTCTGATGACAGGCCTGTCCCACTAGGCCTGGCTTGGGGAGATAATTTGATCTGTGTCTGTGTGAATCTGTGGGCACATCAAACCAACAACAATGTGTTTCAAAGCAATTTCTTCCATTCTGCTCTTTGTCTTTCTATTCTCTCTCTCTCTAGTGATTTTTACAAAGCAAAAGTTTCTAATTTTATTTTAATTTCTATCTCACAGGAGTGACGATGGAGCCTGGAGCCTCCCACTTGCTCAACCAGAACTTTACCACTTAGCTTCAAAATCCCGTCTCTCAAGTTTCTGTTTCAATAAAGTTTAGTGTTAGTTTTGTGTGTGTATTATGTTTCTAAAAATTCACCACCAAACTCAAAGCCACCTAGATTTTTTTCTCCTGTTCTCTTCTACAGACTGTAGTTTTGTGTGTTACACCAGGTCTCTGGTTCTTTGTCTCTGTGTGTGGTGACACACACACACACACACACACACACACACACACACACACACACACAAGACGCAGAAAGAATTACTCTAGGCCTTCTCTTCCAATGCTGAGTGTTGACCTTAGTCTTGTGCACAATAAACAAATGCTTGACCACTGAGCTTTACTTTCACTTTTCTAAGACAGATCCTCACTATGCAGCTTACTTAGCCTGGCCCCAAACTGAGGGTCCTCCTACCTCAGCCTTCTCAGTGCTGAGATTACAGGAGTGCACCACTCAGGCCTAGTCTATGCATTTTAAGTGGGGAACTCATTGGTATTAAGCACATTTATGCTGTGGTGCAGCCATTACCATCTGAAGAACTTTCCAAACAAAAACTCTCTCATCACTCAATGCTAATTCTCCCTTTATAGAAGGGTGCAACCTCTAGTCTCTGCTTCTGTGAACTTGCCTATTCTCTGTATCTCATTACAGCAAACTTTCCCTTCATTAAGCTGTAAGTTAGAGTTTAGACATTATTTTTGTGGTTCTTGGTTCAGAATCCAGGGTCCTGTATGAGTTAGACAAGTACTGTCCAGGTAAACCTCTCACTGGGGCTTCCAGGCAAGGGTTCTCCCCCTGAGCCATGCCCTCAGCCCTGAAATCATTTTTTAAACATTTGTATATCTAATTTTCCCAGTGTGTTCAGTAACAGAATTTTCTCTCTCATTGAATCACCGTTGCTCCTTTGGCCGAAATCAATTGATTATAGTTGTACATGTCTGAATCTGGGCAGTCTTCCCTGTTCTATTGATTTCAATGTCTTTTTGTTGTTGTTGTTGTTGTTGTCAATACCATGCTGTCTTATTTTCTGATTTAGGGGGTGGTTTTGTTTCTTTTTATAACTGTGCTGGTTAGTTTTTTGTCAACTTGACACAAGCTAGAGTCATCTGGGAAGATGCCTCCATTAAATTGCTATAGATAAGCCTTTGGGGCATTTTCTTTTTAAAAATTTTGTTTTGTTCTTATTTTATGTACATTGGTGTTTTGCCTACACGTATGGCTGTGTGAGGGTGCCGGATCCCCTGGAACTGAAGTTATAGATAGTTGTGAGCTGCCATGTGGGTACTGGGAATTGAACCCAGATCCTCTGGAAGAGCAATCAGTGTTCTTAACCTCTGAGCCATCTCTCCAGCCCTTGGGGCATAACTATTGTGGCATAAGCAACAACTTTCTAATTAGATCTGAGGCCTGCTCCACAGAAGGGAATTCATGCCTGATACTTCAGACCTGATCAAAATCCCAGGGCTCCGGAGGCCATAGCTCTTTGAGGGAGTCTACTGCTATTGTTTTGCTAAATGATTGTGTTGTCAAACTGCCTTCTAAATGTTTCTGTGTGTGCATATGTATTAGACCTGCTCTCAGTCTCTTTCTGAAGCAGGCAGCAGGCAGACTTGTGGCTGATCAAGGCTGAGAATAAGTGACTTTTGAATGTCTAGCCCCCCATGAGACTTCTATACTGAGCCACCAAGGCTCAGGGAAGACCGCAGGAGAAGGGTCAGCAGAGTGTGAGAGCTGAAGCATGTGGAAGGTCGCTGTGAAGTGCTGTCTTCTGGACATGGCATGGCCATGCACGCATGAACTCACTGCAGGTATGGCTGCCTACACACAAGACCTGTACAGGGCCAAGCCAAGTTCAGCCAGCATTCCCACAGGCAGCTAGCTAATTATACTCAGTCACTTATTTTTAAAGGAAAGAAGAAAGAAGGGGGAGGATTGAAGAAGGAACACGTTGAAGTGTCTGCAGAATTTAGACGGGTGCATTGCATATGTGTATAAAATTGTCAAGGAATAAATAAAATATTTTTAAGAGAGAGAGAGAGAGAGAGAGAGAGAGAGAGAGAGAGAGAGAAGCAAGAGCTAATGAGATGGCTCAGTAGGTAAAAGCACCTACTGCCAAACCTGAGAACCTGTCTTCAATCACCAGAACCAAACAATAAACATGGTAAAGAACAGAACCAATCCCTACAAGTTGTCCTCCGACCTCCACATGAGCACATGGTGATATGTGGGTGCACGCACACACACACATGCACGTACACACACACACTATATATATATGAATAAATAAATAAACAAATTTAAATTTGGGGGATAAAAGATGATCTAGGCCAAGGCTTGGAGTGCCCTCTAGTGCCAAATTTCCTGAACTGCGTCCCTTGTCATCTGTCTTCCAATTTAGATCTGGTCCTCCCACTTCCAGGATATACCCACACTTCGGGCTTTCCAGGCCCATCTCAGTCTGAATCCCATTCCACTCTCCTCAAGGCACTGCCACCCATTTCCCCCATCCACACCAGACTTGCTCAGATTCATTCATTCACCCAGTCTGATTCAGTGAGCTCTTATTGAGTACTAAGGATGACAGACTAAGGAAATACTCTTACTGAGTACTAAGGATGACAGACTAAGGATGTACTCTTACTGAGTACTAAGGATGACAGACTAAGGATGAAGTCATTTAGTCATGCTTGGGCTTCTGAGTCTGATAGTTTGCATTTAACCAATTCTGTCTTTGGGGACTTAGTTTTTTACATGTGATCCTGAGCTGTACACCTTGCATATAGTATTATTGGAGAGACTCCTTGAAACAATGCCATACATAGTGGGTGTTGGATTAATGTTTACTTAACTAATAAACTCCAGATTTGGGCCAGGGTAGGATGCTGCCAAGAGGAACCTCGACCACAAGAAGAGTGCCTGGATAGGCAGGGCAGGGCTCTAAGTAGGTCTTCTGTCTGTCCAGCAAGGTCCCAGTCTGCAGAACACAAACCTGTGGTCACCCCCAACATAAAGTCCTTCCACAGTGACTCCCCAGTGCTCTAACATAGCACAGGAAAGAACCCTTTACTCTCTCACAGAGGAGGCTCATGAAGTCTAAGACCCAATGGAAGGGTGGAATGTTGAAGTATGCTTGTTTTCCAGGTGTGACATATCTGTTGCATTTTTTTCTTTTTTCTTTTTGTTTTGTTTTTGTTGTTGTTGTTGTTTGTTTCTCAAGACAGGGTTTCTCTGTGTAGCTCTGGCTGTCCTGGAACTCATTCTGTAGACCAGGCTGACCTCACACTTAGAGATCCACTGCCTCTGCCTCCTGAGCGCTGAGATTAAAGGTGTTCGCCGTCACTGCCCAGCTCAGTTGCACTCTTAAACACTCAGCATCTGTAACTATCTGCACAGACTGAACCCACCAGCCTTCTACAATGCAGAGCGGGGAAGAGCTCACAAGACTCCCCCTTCCCTAGGGACCTGTAAACAGATAGTTCATTTTGCTAGGAAAGGATAGAGATTTTTCTTCACTGGGCTAGCCACTGGTGAGGAAGCTCCTGCTGCCATGTCCAAGTTCCCCTCCTTCCCCACCACAATGGGCTGTCCCCCTCTGGAACAATAAGCCGAAATAAACCCTTTCTCCCGTAAGTTATTTTGTCTGGGTGTTTTTATGTCTGTAACAAAAAGTAACATGGTGATTCTGCATGAGAAGTTCCTCCCATAGGCTCATGTATTTGAACACTTGGCCCCCCAGTGGTGCCCTGTTTGGGGGTTTGTGCAACCTTTAGGAGCCTTAGAGGAGGCATTAAGTCACTGAAGGCAGGTCGTGAGATGTCACAGCCTTGCTCCACTTCCACGCCTTTAATCTCAATACGAACCATGGAACACCCGGAGGTCTGTACAGACAGGCAGTGACTAGGAGGTCATGTGGTTGGGTTTACAACCAATGAGAAGGCAGAACAGAAACTCTATAAAAAAAAGACAGACACAGGAAGTAGGTCTCTTTCGGAGAGGTACAACAACAGCGACAGTGAAGGGTAAGGTTTTTAGCTCTTAGCTATTGCTCTGACCTCTTGGCTTTCATCTCTGTATTGGTTCTGTGTTTCTTATTTAATAAGACGGTTGGTTACATCTACAGCTGTCCTTGCTTTTGGTCATGGTATGTTATCATAAACACAGAAAAAAGAAACTAAAACAGTAATTAAGACACAGACTGGGCCATTTGCCCAGGCTCCAGACACTGGAGTATCAGGAGGACATGGCTAAGACCATAAGAGGGAAGGGTTCCAGCGTGTGTCCTTGCCTCTCATCTACAGTCCTTTCCTAGCTTGTGGGATATGGGTGACAGCCCGGACATCTCTGAACCTCAGTTTGATGATGTGGGTAATGGGTGACAGCAAAGCCTCAGGAGCCTGCTGTGAGGGTCACAACATGGCCCACTGTGGGGCGTTTGCCCACCAACCCACAGTTCCCCAGGGTTTTCTTGAGTGTGAGCAGCAGGAAATATTAGATAGAAGGATTTATTGCGGAGAATCTTGCAGAGATAAACAGAAAATAAAGGATAGCCTCGAGAGGGCCTGGAACCTATTCCAACGGCCCGACTGTCTGGGCCCCAGGGTTTTTATAGAGACGCCAAGGGGTGGAGCAAATGACCTCCTCCCCCAGCACAGCCAAGTGTAGACCATCTCAGACACCTGCACTCAGGCCCATGGCCCTAATCATCCTCTATGGGGACCTGCTGGGTAAAGCCACGAGGAACCCTAAAACGGGCTCCCACAGCCCACAAAAGGGAGGTGGGGTGTGTTTCCCATAAAACCACACAGGATGCCCTCAGGGGCCAGCTCCACTTCCTGCCTCCTCTCAGGTCTTGCTTGACCTCCTCTGAGCCCTTCTCGGGTCCTCCCTCAGCCCCTTTCCCAGGCATCCAGCCAAACTCATCCAGCCATGTGCTCCAGCTTCGCTTCCACCAGCTGCTTCCTGAGTGCAGACAAAGAAGGCTCTGTCCCCAGCAAGGCTAGCACACTATACACTAGACTGAAGTACCCACCCTTTCCCCACCCACCATGTCACTATTACTGGACTTAGGGTCACAGCTTGGGCCCTGAGACAGTCACTTCCTAGATAAGTCAATTAAAGTAGCCAAATTAAAAGTGAAAAGCAGATTTATTCAATGAGATCACATTGAGAAGACAAAGAGATCCAGTGACCCTTTCACCCTCCATATCCATCTCTGGGGTTCTCAAGAGGTTAAGGTTTAAGTAGAGGCTGGAGCTATTCATGCAGAAGCAGTCTCTAGTCAAGGTGTGGTCCTGCCCACCATTGACCTATTCTGGGGGAATTTCAGTTTTGTAGGGGTCAGTTGTTACCACAGTCTAACCAGGAGCACAAAGTGTCTCTGTAGAATGTCTCCACTTCACCTTAACCAGTCAGTCACACCACCCTGTCCCTAGCCTGGCCTTGGACTCTTGAACACATCCTACTCTGTCCAGATCCTCAGCTCAAGCTAATACAAATGGACAGAGTTAAAGATCCCCCCACTCTGGGCTCACAGCTCTATGGCCTATCCCCAAGAGGGGCCTCTGGGGAAGCACAGAAAATCAAAGAATGGGGTATATAGAAGGAACGATGGGCTGGGCTCACTGAGAATCACATTAACAGGATAACAGAGGAGGGTGTGGAGGGGATCTCAGCGGTGTGACATCATGACAACAACAAGTGACAATGCCATTGTGGGGACAAGGGGAATATGAAAGCATTTGATGTCAATAGGTGGGACAGCAGGACACGTGTAATCCCAGCACTTGGGAGGATGAAGCAGGAGGATTGTGCATTTTAGGTCAATCTGAACTACATGGCAAGATTGGAGGGGGGGCAGACGTCACTTGGGAAACTGAAGCAGGAAGATTGGGAGTTCAAGGTCATTCTCAGCTCCATAGTGAGTATGATGGCTAGTCTTGGTCGTCAACTTGACTACATCTGGAATCAACTAAAACCCAAGCAGCTGGGCTCACCTGTAAGGGATTTTCTTGACTGGATAATTTCAGTTGGGAAGACCCACCCTAAATCTGGGCCACACCTTCTGGTGGCAGAAGCACACCAATTGGTTATTCAACCCCAAATGGTCAGCCCTGAAAATATATACATATAACATTACACAGAATGAGCAGGTTGTAGTTCTGTATTTAGGAATATGAACATGTGTGCATACACACACACACACACACACACACACACACACACATATACATGTGTAACAACAATTAGAGAAAAGGAGGCCATGACTTTGAATAAGAGCAAGGGGGAGTGCATGGGAGGAGGAGTTGGAAGGAGGAAGGAAAAAGGGGAAATGATGTAATTATTATATATTCACCAAAAAAAAATATGAAAAAAAAAGACCATGGAAGAAAGAAGCTTCTGGCTTTTGCCTTCTTGCCCCCACTCTTGCTGGTGAGGTCATCTATCCTTCACTGGTATTAGAATCAATTTTGGGGGACATTCCAATGTTGACTGAAGACCTGCAGCTTTCTAGGAATCCTCCAGGACTTCAGCACCAGATTGAGACTGCTAAAACATCCAGCCTCATGGACTGAACAACTAGCAGATTCTCAAACTTTCCTTTGTGAGACAGCCATTGTTGGACTACCAGGACCACAGACTATAAACTACTCTAATAAATCACACTCATGCACATACCTCCATGTAGACACACAAACAGAGAGAGAGAGAGAGAGAGAGAGAGAGAGAGAGAGAGAGAGAGAGAGAGAGACTGTACTCATTCTATAGTTCTGTTTCTTTAGAGAACCCTGCCTAACACAGTGACTTTGAGGCCAGCCCAGGCTATGTTACCAGAGACCAAGAATCTTTAGAGATGGCTCAGGGAGTAAAGTGCTTGCTACACAAGGACAAGGACCTAAGTTCGGATCCCCAGCATGGCACTCTACACATGTGACTCAGAGAGGGGTAAGGGGCAAGATAGGAAAACATCTGGTTTCTGCTGGCCAGCCAATATAGACAAAACAATGAGATCCAGGTTCACTGAAAGACATTTTCTCAAAAAATAAACTAGGGGTTATCAAGATTGCTTGGCAGGTGAAAACACCTGCTACCAACTCTGGCCACCTGGGTCTGATCCCTAGGACCTATAAGTTGTCTGTAACCTACACATCATGATACATGTGCACCTCACACACATAATACAAATAAATAAATATAAGCAATTAAAAGTTAAAGTAGAAAGCAATATTTGACCCATGTTGACTTCTAGAAAACATTCAAGTACCAGAGACCAAATAATTTGTAAAGCACAGTAGCTTAAGCCAGGCATGGTGGTACATGTCTGTCATCTTGGCCTGTGGAAAGCCTGAGCAGAGGTCTATAAGTGAGCAGAAAGGTATCAGCTCAGGACCCCTAAAGCCAAGTTCTCAGCACAAAGGCTTATTTGTGGGACAGAGGGGAGGGAATAAGAGGCAAAGACAGGAAGTAGAGGATGAGGGAGAGGCGGAAGGGAACAAGGAAGAGGGGACAAGAGTATTTATGTGTGTGTGGGGGGGTGACAAAGGACTATAGAGAGGAGACAGACATGGCCCATAGGGAAATGGCAGTTTATAAAGGCACAAGGGGAAACCCCATGTTAGGAAGAAGTGTTTGATTTTGATTGAGCATGTTAATTAGGGCAGCCAAAAGGGGCTTCTGATTGCTGGACTTTAATACTTTGATAGCTGGACCCTGGTAGTCAGCCTCAGGAGGAGGAAGTGGCCAAATAAGGGAATAGACCTTGGTGGCTAGCTTCAGGAATGTAATCTAATGGTTTTTAGCAAGGCAGAGGGAATGGGGGAGAAGAGCAAGGCCTGTCAGAGCCATGTTTGCCTTGCTCAAGCTGGCCAGAGCCCCTTCAATAAGTTAGTAGGGAAGCTAATGTCTGGTGACAAAGGACATGTGTATGAAGGTGTCAGATGAAAGATCCAGATTTGGTGGTCCATGTCTGCAGTCCTGGCACTCACCAGGCTGAAGCAAACAGATCACCTCAAGTTTCAGGCTAGCCTGAGTCACATAGTAAGACCCTGCCTCAAAAAGAAAATTAGACAAAAAGTGTAAGGTCCTAGCAGGTACAGGGTAGTAATGGGGTGTCAAAATAAGAGCCTGAGGTTGTGGTGGGCTTCAGCGGGAGTTAGTGCAGGCCAGAAACACTGATAAGAAAAGGGAATTCAAGACGTACTGGGACTGGGCTGGGGAGACGGCTCTGCTGATAAAGTGCTTGAATTGCAAGCATGAGAATTTAAGTTTGATCCTTAGAGTCCCTGTTTAATAAAAAGCCAGGCACGGTGGCACATGCCTGTCATCCCAGATAGGGAGGGAGAATTGAAAGATCCCTGGGGCTTACAGTCAGCCTAGCCTAATTGGTCAGGTCTGGTCCAGTGAGAGATCCTCTCTCAAAAACAAGATGACTCCTGAGGTTGCCCTCTGGCCTACACACACATACACACACCCCTCCCTACATATGGGACCTGTCTGGGTTTGCTTTATTACTATGATAAACAGCAAGATCAAAATCAACACAGTGGAAAAAGGGTTTAACTGAAATAAAATGAGATATGATCTACTAAAGTCTAATCAAGCCTGTCAAGTTGAAAGTATTCAACAATGCTTCAAATTGCTTTGTTTTGTTTTTTGAGACAGGAATTCTCTGTTTAGCGGTGGCTGTCCTGGAATTCACTGTGTAGACCAGGCTGGCCTCGAACTCAGAAAACTGCCTGCTACTGTCTTCCAAGGGATTAAAGTTGTGCACCACCACCTGACACCACTTCAAATTGTTATAAGCTATTTATGTATTTATCTACTACGTTCTATGTTCTAGAAGTGTGATGATGATGTATGGTCAGTACATTTAGCTTTGGGGATTACACAAGAGAAAGCTAATGTTTTGGAGGAAAAGAAGTCTAAAGCAATTTGGGTTTGTGAGCTACATAAAATTTTGTTGGGTGGAGTAACAATTTTAGGTCCAAGAAACAGCTTCTGTCAAGACCCCATGTTCAGGATTATTGGTGGTGGGTTATTCCCAAAGCGGTGATGAAATTGCCAGAAATGTAAATGAGGGGGATACCTCTAGAGTTTGGGGGATGAAGCTCAGCCACAAAGGAGGGGCCTGAAGTCCTCCCATGAGGGGTTAGATACAGGCTCAGGAGTAGAGCCCTTGTCTAGAATATCTCAGTGGGGTAGGAGTGTGGCTCATCAGCAGAGCACTGGTTTAACATGTTGAGACCCTGAGTTCAATCTCCAGTGACTGAGCTGAAATGTGAATTCTACAGCTTCTCTATGCTAAACGCTTCATTTTGTCTCAGAGGAGGTAGATAGTGTCCCTGAAGATAACTGAGGCCATCCTCTAGCCTGCACACTCATGTGTAAACACATATTAAACTAAGGGCTGGTGTACATCTGTGTGGAATTTTTCTTTTTTTCTTCTTTTTAGGGATTTTTCTTAAGTAATTTGAAGTGGGAAGACCCACCTTAATCCAGATCTTTTGAGGTGGGAAGATCCACCTTGAGTCTGGCCCACACTTTCTGGTGGCAGCCTATGTAAAGGGCATGCCTGCCTGCACCCACGCTTGCTGGCAAGTCCATTCCTTCACTGGCACTAGAGCCTCCTCGTTCAGGATTCTGGCCTTATTCTGAAGACCAGCTGAGACAGGCAGCCTTGGGACGGAGCTACTGGATTGACTTTCCTTAGTTCAACAGCCATTATTGAACTAGCTGCACCACAGCCTCTAAGTCATTCTAGTAAATCATGTATGTATGTATGTATGTATGTATGTATGTATGTATGTATGTATG
>CABHPH010129717.1:0-48961 GCA_902168325.1 Peromyscus nudipes | reverse complement strand
CCTGGAGACAAGCCTGTCTATGCTCTTCCAAGTCTCCCTCCATACAACGCCTCCTGGAGACATTTGATGAGGCTAAAAAGGGAGCTTCCTGGTGCTGGGGGTGGTGATGGAGGGCCTGACTTCCTAGACGTGCTGGGCAGACCACTCCAAAGGTCGGTCCTGCCACCTTCCAGATGGTTCCTACAGGATACTCTCATCCACCATCCATGACACGCTCCTGTGCCCCAACCCACACGCAGGATGCACCACTCCAAACCTTGTGTTCACCTGAGCTGGAGCTGAAGGATGGAGCCCTATAAGGCTTCCCCTACATGCCAACCTTTCCTTCTCCTGCAACCCTGACCTGACCACCATAACTCTTCCAAACTGTGCCTCTCAGGCACTCCGTATGGGCCCAAACAGGATTAGGCCACAATAATCCGAGGTACACACACACACACACACACACACACAGCAGTTCTAGGACTCCAGATAGTGCCCTCAGTTAATATCAGAGCCTTCTCTAAGTATTCTTCCTGCTGAGATGATGTCTGGACAGGGGAGTGCAGGACAAGAGGATTTTCGACCTTTGATCCTGGGAGTTCTCACTGGGTTTAAGGCAAAGTGAGCTAGGCAGGAGAACACAGGAAGGAGTATGAGGCATGCATGGGAGTCCTGCATGACACAGAGGAGGCTTGTCAGGGGAGGCAGGGATGGTGAAACCTGGCCACCATGGTACCTAAGTCCTGCCTGGCCACTTTGAGAGCACTCCTGAGTTTTAATGCTTGTTATCCATATACAGCATTTATATATATATATTATATATTTTTGTTTTTAATGTATGTACAATATATATATGTCATATGAGTATGTTAATTATTCTATTCTGACCCATATGGTATTAAATGACATTTGAACCCCACTTTATATCTTTGCTTCTAATTGATATAAACAAGGAGTCATTTCCATGATTTAAAAATGTAGTTAAAATAGTTGTTGCCATATAAAAAGGTATAACAGGTATTGAAGAAGAATTGGAAGAGCACAGATGTATCTCAGGTAAAAGCATTTCCTTGTATGAGCTGGAAACCTGTGTCTAGATCCTCTGCAAACAATAGCGCCTCTGTCGTTCTACCTTTCTTTAGGTAGATAGAAATTAAAGAAGCGAGCAGAATAAAGCCAAAAATTTTAGGTTCACCATTTTGGAGTGTGCGTTGAAAATGCAAAGATAACAGAGACCATGTTTCAGAGAAGGTTAAAATGAAAACTAACTGCTAATATTTGTTCTGACCACCGTGTATACTGTGCCTCATGCACTACACATACACACTTTGTATATATATACACACACACTATCACACACACACACACAGATATTTAGAAGATAAAGTAAACTTCAAAAATAATTCTGCCGTGCTGAATGTGTTATAAGAGGCCTCTTATCTTAGCCTTGGGTGATGAAAGCAGGATGATGTTGGTGACAAGACACTTAGTTTGAAAAATAATAGAGGAAAAGAACCTAAAGCTTCTCAGGTATCAAATCACCTTGGAGTATACACAGACTTGAGAAAGAGAGATGGCTATGTACAGGAAGTTCCTAGTTCCATGCCTGGTTCACTGATAAACCTTGATAAACCTTGTAGGGATGAGAAACTAAATGCAGAGGTAACTTGTTTTGTGTTGTTTTGTATATTAGGTCATTCATTATCATTCTAGAGATAGAGGAAGCTTAAGTATTCCTACATTTGAGTAAAAACACAGTAAAAAAAAAACCTATGGCTATATGTGAACATAATATTCATCATGGTAAAAGAGTAGGAACTATGATAGCAATCTCTTCAGAAACTTTATGTTCCAAATAATCCTGCATTGGAGGCTTATGCTTCAACATGATTAACAACAAATACAAGGATACAGAGGAACACCCACAAATACAGACAATGCTCTCATTTGTAAATAATTTGCATTTTGACCTGTTTTTTTTAAATAGGACTTGCTCGACTTAGGCATATTATGTATTATTATAGACTTTGGTATCGGAAAGAATTTTTTCTTAAAAATTTTAAAATTTAAGTTTCATTATTCTTTTAATATTCCTGGGAGCAATTGGTTGTAGGGCAGAGTGCTTTTCCTCACATGAGCAAGGTCCTGGTATCTGCAATCAGTGCTGTAAATTATTCATAACCATGATTTCATATCTTCTCCAGTTCACAAAACTCTAGAGTCTATACCAGTGAAAATGTGACTGGCCGGTGGTGCATGTCTTTAGTCCCAGCACTTGGGAGACTTAGGCAGAAGGATCTCTGTGGGGGTATGGTGTTCCCCAAAATATTGTGTATGCTAATAAACTTATCTGGGGTCAGAGACGGAATAGCCACAATATGAAACAGAGGTTAGGCAGTGGTAGCATACGCCTTTAATCCTAGCATTCCAGAGGCAGAAATTCATGTGTTCGAGGATGCACCCAAGCATGGTGACCAACGCCTTTAATCCCAGAAAGCCACACCTTTAATCCCAGGGAGTGGTGGTAGAGAGCGGAGAGATATATAAAGGCGTGAGGACCAGAAACTCGAGGCATTTGGCCTGAGCAGGCATTTGGCCTGGAGAAGCGGCCTGGAGAAGCATGTGGCTGGTTAAGCTTTCAGGCTTCTAGCAGCAGTTCAGCTGAGACCCATTCTGGATGAGGGCTCGGGGCATCCAGTCTGAGGAAACAAGATCAGCTGAGAAGTTGGCCAGGTGAGGTTAGTTGTGGTTTATTCTGTCTCTCTGACCTTCCAGTGTTCACCCCAATACCTGGCTCAGGTTTGATTTTATTAATAAGAACTTTTTAAGACTCATGCTACATCATTAGTTGGAGGCCAGCCAGGTCTACAGAGCGAGTTCCAGGGCAGCCAGGAATACACAAAGAAACCTTGTCTTTCTGGGGAAAAAAAAAAAAAGAATGTCCCTGAAATTTTGTGAGAACTTGCCAATGCACACTCAGAAACGCAGCTGTTTTTGGTGATTTTTTTTCCCTCTGAAACATCCACGAAAGCAATCATTCTTGCAGTAGTAAGTTTGGGGAACCCGCACAGCCTTGTAGAGGGCAGCCACACTTTAGCGATTACTTAGCTCAAACCACCACAGCACCAGCGCCTCACTGGTGGTGCACAGGCAGAGAGTAGGGGACCCTGCTTAGTGCTCAGTCCCTGAGCCCTCTCGGGCCTCCCGCAGCGTCCTCTGGACCAGGGAAGTGATTCCAGGTCCCCCATGAGGCCCTTCCACCAGGCTTTCCGGATGCTGCCCAGTGCACAAACTCAAGGGTCCCTAAACTCATGAACAAGGCCATCCCACGTGGTGTCTCCTCCACCTGCCCGAGGGTCCCAGTGAGCGCCAAGTCCCAAGGCTCCCAGGCTCAGGGTCACACACTCAGGGACAGGAGAGGCCCTGGCTCCAGAGAGATTGTACAAGGTACCAGGATGGTGGGGATAATGCAAGAATCTTACCTGGTCCAGGCCGGGCTGTCATGTGGACCGATCTCAGGCTTCTGGGGGCTGCAACCTCCAGCAGCGTGCACTCAGCGCCTTCTCCCCTCTCTTAGTTGAGGGTAAGCAAGAAAGAAAGGAGAAGGAAACTCCTGTCCCTCTGAGTCCTGGCCCCGCCCAGCTGATAACTGATCTATCCTAGATCAGCCCCAGACTCTCACAGTGGCGGGAGCTTTTGACCTGGGAAAGCAGGGAGGGTTTCTTTGCTACTTCCTGAGAAACTCTTTAGCTCCATTAAGTGAGACAAAGGGTGACTGAAGGAACCATATCACAGGAAATTAGCATTTATGGGGAAAAACAAACTTAAATAAGTTTTAATAAGGATTAAAGTGTTGTGCCACCACACCCCTTTGGGTGTTTTGCCTGCATGTATCAAGGCAATTTATAAAAGAAAGCGTTTAATAGGGGCTAAAGGTCCCAGAGGCCTAGAGTTCATGACCATTATTGCAGGGAATATGTCAGCAGACAGGCATGGTGCTAGATAAATATCTGAGAGCTTACATTTTGAGACAACAGCCATTGGGGAAAAGGGGCAAGGTGAGTTTACTGGGATTGCTATGGGCTTTTGAAACCTGGAAGACCATTCCCAATGATGAATCTACTCAACAAGGCCACACCTTCTTATCTTCCCAAAACAAAGAGTTCCACCAAATGGGGACCAAGCCTTGAAACCTATGAGCCTATGACAACAGTTCTCACTTAAAGCACCACACATGGCTCTCTGAAACATCATGTCACAGTTTGTTCTCGGAAACATGGTGCTTTAGTCAAAATTATTTATGTTCATTAGGCTTTCATAAGGATTATAGCTTACATTCTATGTGCTCAACAATGCACAAAAATGTCAGGTTGTAGCACAAATCCTAATTGGTCTTAATAAAAACCCAGAACCAGATATTTAGGTAAATGCTGAAAGATCAGAGAGAGAATGGAACAAGCCACGGCCACCTCTCACCTCACCAATTCCTCAGCAGAAAGGGAGCAAGATCCTTACTCTATGGGTCCTCAAACTGAATGGCCTGAGATCCTGTCTCCACCTGCTTTATATTCCTGTGTGTACCTCTCTAGTGCTGGGTTTAAAGGTGTGAGTCAACCACCACCACCTGACTCTGTTTCTCTTTTAGACAGGTTCAATCTCCTGTAGCCCAGTCTGGGCCTTGAACTCCTAGTATTCCTGCTACCTCCTCCTAAGTGCTGGGATTAAAGGTGTGTGCCACTATTGCCTGGCCTTTATGGTTAATTAGTGGCAGAATTAGAAGTATAAGAACCCAGCTTACTTTGTATCTGAGAGAGTTCTGCTAGCTAGAATGGAACGTGAACTTTTATTAGCCCATCCATGCCAGCTACCTCTCGCAAAGGGAGAACAGTGGAAATGATGTGGCTGGGAGCCTTCCGTTTGACGAGATACTGTTGACATAGAAAAGCTTAGAGAAAAAGAATCATTATTATTTTATTTTTGGAGTTGGCATTTATCTGAGGTAGATCTGGCCTGTCCAGATGGAGACATATAACATTTATTTGAGGGAGATCTGGCCTGCCCAGATGGAGACATATAACATTTATCTGAGGTAGATCTGGCCTTAGTACTCTGCTTAATTTTTATCTGAGACAAGCCTCATTAGAGGTAGTTTATTTAAGGCATCTGTTTTCCTTATTAGGTTAGCATTTAGGAAATTCAGGTGATCAGTTACTGAGTATTGAACAATGATAGATTGTTGTATTATATTTTTCCTTACCGCCTGGATATTTTGATTGTCCTTTTTGCCTCCGGCTCTGTGTGGCCCTGGTTGGGAAATGGGGGGGGGGTAATACCTTATTCCTCTGGAATTGGTGACAAGGCAGTGGATCCTGTTGTCCTCTGGAGCTTGAGAGTGAGAGGGGATACTGAGCTTGGGTGATATACCTGGCAGGATCTTGTAGCTGGATAATAACAGGCTGATGGTGCCTAGCAATAGAAGGGTTTTGGGTATCCCAAACTTTTGGATCTACCTGAGAGGCTGGCAAAGGAAAAGAATTGTTAGAGTCAGAAGAGTGAGTGGCTAGGAGAAGGAGTAGAGGAGCGGCTGGCGCTTCTGGAATAAGGCCAATGTGTGGGGCAAAGGAAATGGATGCTCCTACCTTAGCTAGTAAATCCCTCCCCATTAAAGGTACAGGGCAGCCTGGCACCACTAGGAATGTGTGTGGGAGATGGATGCCTCTAAAAATACAATTAAGTGGTGGTTTCTGATGAGGCAGGTAAGGCTGTCCTCTGTACCCAACAATAAAGGAGAGGTGGCATCACAAAACTCCCAGGACTTAGTCAGTGGCTCTGGTGTCCAGAAGGAAAGAAACGGATTGCTTCCCGCTGCGTTCTGGGTTCCCTGCCATGTCTGTAGCCAAGCCTAGGTCTGCTGGAGGTCTTAGCTTGATGTACCCATGCATCTTGGTGCCTGGGGGCAGTCAGCTGACTCTTTGTCTTTCTAGGCAGCACTTTTAACAAGGCTGTTGATGGCCTGGCAGGACATTTGCTAGCCCGTGGCCTTTTCCTCACTTAAAACAGGGACCCAACAGCTTTTGGGAGTCAGCGAGGGCTAGCACTTGGCAATTTTGTTTTCGGGCTTTTATCCCTTCCCTGGCACACCTTAAATGCCACAGATGACTCTTTTGCCTGTGGGGTCAGGAGCCTTGCTCTCCAGATGCTTAAGTTTTAGTCGGGGAGGTCTGGGGAACAAGAGACGGATTTTCATCCTTATCTTGAATTACCATTTTTAATTTTTCATAATTAACTGGCTTTAGGGCAGCCTTACGGAGGCCTGTCAGGAGACAGGTAATAAACCTATCTCTGGCTAGATAGCCACCCTGGGTATCGTAGTCCCAGTGTGGCTCTTGGTCAGGAACCGCCTCAGCTCCTGGGGGATGTGAGAGGTTAGTCTGATGAATTTCGTCTGCATGGGTCCTGGCCTGTTCCCAAACCCGCCTGCGCTCCTCAGGAGGTAAATTATTAGAAAGTATCATGAATACATCATGAAAGGTGAGACTATAAGATTGAGTTATATATTGAAACTGTTTAATAAAGGAAGCAGAATTAGAATTAGTGGCAAGCTTTATTCCTTAGAGCACAAACAAAATATCACCACATTTCCCCTTTTTTGTCTAAAATAAAAGAAGTTATAACTAATATATGAGAAACTATATGCAATAAATACAATAACTATATACAATATATACAAGCAATGATTACATTAACAATGTCCATTAACAATTGTCAAATTTATAGAAAATATTACATATCTATCCTATGATATCCAAAAGATTGTACCTAATTTACTTTCTATTCTAAATTACATAACCAAAACTATCTTTTAATGTCTCTCAACCTTATACACTTTACACCTCTTTAGTGAATTTGTTTTCTGAATCTGGTAACAAGGAAAACTATAACTTCATCAGTGCCGCATTAAGGAAATAATTTGCAATGTTGAGGCATCCATCTTCAGACTACAGACCTAGAATTTCTGACAGACTTTTCCATGAAGCAGTTATTTTGTAGGACTGTCCTGCCTTGTCTTGGCAAGCTTTGGCAGTCACTCTCTTTTGTGTTCTGCTTGTCCAATTTGGACAGCATACTGTCAGCAGTTGAGGCAAGGGCAGTTTCTTGCCAGTGGGTAACTTTTGCCACAAAGAAAGTAAACTACATATGGAGTTTCTCTGATGCTCATAATCTTCTCTGAAGTAGATTGGTGCTGCCAGGAGCAGATGTGTCTCATTGTCATAAAAACCTTATATTATTAAATGCCACATTCTGTGGAACTCTGAAGTGTTTGAAGATGACCTATCTAAAATATATGTCTGTTTGACCTTGAAAACATACCTAATATGACAACAAGTTTGATTGTAATGGCTAACTGCTAACTTGCATTTTTTATATCATAATTAGTTGGTATTAATAATTTTCAAGGACTTGAAATTTGCAATATATTGTTAAATGAGTTGTATAGGTGCAATACCATGAACAAGAGTAGAAATGTATGTACAATACATTCTAACAAAAATAATCTCACCTTTGTATCAATATACAAAGATCCATTTCAATGTAAAATATTTAAAACTAGTAGCTGGTTTTTTGGTTTAGAAGTAGATTCAATAATCTACCCTTATTCCATCATATCTATATCCCCCTTTATTTTCTTTTCAGAGCAGATTCAATAATCTACACTTTTATCTCATCATTTCTAAATCACCGTCTTTTTTTCTTTTTCTTCAAAGCAAGAACCCTAAATCTAATCTCTGTTGTTTATGGTTTTTTTTCCTGATAATTACCAATAACAACTTGTAACCAACCCCTGTAAACAATGACAAATATCCATAACCCATTGAATGACCAAAAAACACCCACCCTATATCTTTGGAATGTCGGTATTGTGTTCTTAAAAGTACTTCCTGCTGTCTGGAGGTGACAGCATATTTAGGGGATCTTGAAAAGAAAAACTTTTCATTGTCCCGTCTTGGGAGAAGTAGCTGTATCATTTGTTGTCCAGTCTCTGTGTAATGGGAATGTGCAGGGCTTGTCTCAAGACCTGGCTAGAGTAGTCTGTGAGGCTGGAACATCTCAGCAGCCACCTCAAAATTGTCCTGAGCAGTTGTAGTCCAATGCCAATCTTTGGGTGGTGTTTGTCAGTTTAGTGGCATTACCATATTCCTGGTGGGTCATCCTTGTGGGGTTCCATCATCTTTTTGGAGACTTCAGTGATTGCATTAGGCCAGATTATTCCATTCCTTGGTGATTTTTTCTGGGTAGTTCTCTTTTCTTTGGATGCTTATTTGTCCAAAGGTCTTTAAATTCCTCAAGTTGGTTGTTTTTATTTCCTAGAAAGATAAAAACATCCCCCCAACCTGGACTTTGGGTAGTTTCCCTTTTGGCAAGTTATATCAGTTATATCTGATCAAATGAAAAGTATTTGTTAGCTTTATAAGTTAGTTTAGATGAGTGGTCAATCTATTTGATGAACTATCACCTCTTCTAATCAAGAGCTCTCTCTTGTTAATATCTAATATTTTAGTTGTTCTGGGGAGCAGTTTACCCTGGAGGTATCAGGAATGACTGAACCAAGTTTGATACGGGGGTGGGCTGAGAGAGGCCCCTGAGGAGATTCATGATGTCAAAGGGTTACCCAGTCTGCCCTTGTTGAGCTGCATTCATTGGTCCAATGTTGGCCTTCACCACACCTTCTGCATACTCCAGAAAGGAGGGGCATTCTGTTGGGATTATTCTTAAAAAAAAAATTGTTTCTAGGAATGCCCTGTTTACAATCCCTTATTAGGTGAACTTGTTCGCCACAATTAAAACACCTGAGATTTTGATTTTTCTTCAAGCCTCTGGAAATCACTTCTCCTATCCAAGCATCATCATGGTTATGAGATTCAATACTGATAGTATCTCAGATCCATTCCTCCAAAGGTGCTGATCTTGCCTTGAATGGCCTAATTACCCTTTTGCATTGTGCATTAGCATTTTCAAAAGCCAGAGATTCTATTATTATTTGTCCAGCTTCTGAATTTGGTATAATTCTATTTACTGCAGAAGTCAACCCAGGGAGAGCAAACAACCCACCTGGAGAGAAGAATCCAAAGAGCCAGCAGTCTCTACAGGGGAACATGCAAAAGCAGCTAACTCCTGCTAACTCATGGGGCATTTGGAACCCAAACACCTGTGTATGGAGTTTTCTGTACAGAGGCTGTAATAGAAACTCATCCAGTGGAGTAATGACTCCAGCCTTCCGCAGCTCTGGCCTGGGCTTGTGGGTGGAACGCCACAGGCAAGTAGCTTTTTTTTTTTTGTGAATCCATATCCCACAGGTTCAACACCGGATGTAGCATGAATCCTGATTGGTCTTAATAAAAATCCAGAGCCAGATATTGGGATAAACGCTGGAAGATCAGGGAGACAAAGGAACAGGCCACAGCCACCTCTCATCTCACCAATTCCTCAGCAGAAAGGGAACGAGATCCTGTCTCTAGGAGAAGGAATGAGTACTTTATTTGTTTGATATATTATTATTTAGTGTTTTACTTGAACTGTATTATTAATTGTACACTGTTAAATATAAATATCATGGCATTCACTGAAGGGAAGTGTAATATTCAAAGCCCATTTCTAAACTCAAAGCCTAGATATAGAAAAAGAAAGAAAACAAAAGTGCACAGAACTTGGAGCAGATAATCTGCAAGATAGATTTTGTATCATGTCACATTAGGTACTGTGAGAGACAAATTCTTGTCAGTAAGAAGGGGAAAACAGACCCTCATGCATACTTTTTGGCACATTCATATGTTAGCTTAGATAACTCCGTGTGTCTCATCTGAGAAGACATAAAATTATTTTCATGTGTGGAAAGGAGCCAGCCATTAGTTCCTCAAATATGTGCTTTGTACACACAAGCAAAACGGTTTGGAAGAGATCGTTTTATGATTGTGATAATAATGGAGTTCATCATATTTCTTTCCAAGCAGAAATTGCTGCATGGGTTGAGCTCTTGGTTTGATTCTCAACATCACAAGAAAATAATAACAATAATGACCTTTTCCTTTTCTATGTTTTTTTCTTTTAGAGACAGGGATTCTTTGGTAGCCTTGGTTGTCTTGGAACTCACTCTATAGACCAGGCTGGCCTTGAACTCACAGATAGATATATGCCACCTCTGCCTCCCGAGTGCTGGGACTAAAGGTATGTATCATCACCACCTCATAATGACTTTTAATAATCTGTATATTTGTATAAATCTCAACAAATATTTGTTCTAAAGATGTAAATTAAAATCTTCCTACATGCTCTTGAAGAAGTATTCATGCATACTTAAATTTTCCATTAGACAGTCTGCACTTTAGAAATGATCAAGTTCTCTCCTCAAGACAGCTTACATTTGGAGGGTGTATGTAAAAAGTAAAGGTTGTATCTTCACATGGTAGATACACACTAGCATTTATTGTTTAAATTGGTCTGTTACCCCATTCAACTGAAAAGTAGTAAATGTCTGCAATGAATGCCACACAAGCCAATTGTGTTTCTCTGTCTACAATATTTTGTCAATTTTTTCCTTTTTTTAAGGAAGGTGAAGTGAGTTGAAACAGGGCCTTTGAAGACACTTAATATCAGTTGTCTGGAAACTGTCTCTGTGGCCCATATTGGCCTCAAACTCACATTCCTGCCTGAGTCTCTCAAGTGCTTGGATTATAGGTATGAGCTGCCATGTCTGGTTTGATCATTTCTTTTCTAGAAATTGTTCATTTTTCCTATCCTCCGTTTCCTCTTTCACATATATGAGAAGTCAGTTCTCCACTTGTTCATCCTCCATTGGAACATTCCAGAAGTTTGTTTCCTCATCACATAATAGAGGGAAGGTATTCATGAATAAAACAATATGGTATAATTGAAAAGGGAACTGAACCAGTTGGTGGTGGTGCAAGCCTTTAACCCCAGCACTCTGGAGGCAGAGGCAGGCAGATCCCTGTGAGTTCTAGGTCAGCCTGGTCTACAGAGAAAGTTCCAGCACAGCTAGGGCTACACAGAGAAACCCTGTCTTGAAAGGGAAAAAAACAACAAACATATTGGCAGGGCTTGGTGGCACGTGCCTTTGATCCCAGCACCCTAGAGGCAGAGGCACCTGGACCCATTCCCCAAACAGAGTTTTAGTTCTCCCAACCCACATGGTGGATTACAGCCATTTGTAGCTCTACTTTCAGGGGACCCTCTTCTGACCTCCAAGTGTACAAGCAATATAGTGGGCACACATACAAACATGCACGTAAAATATTTGTGCACGTAATATATATCTATATCTATATCTATATACATATACATATATATATATACATACTTCTTGGGACAAGAGGGATAGCTTAGCACTTATAAATGCTTGCCCCCTTTTTTCATTTTCTTTATTAGGAAATTTTCTACTCACTCCACATACCATCCACAAATCTCCCCTCCTCCCTCCTCCCACCCCCCCGCCCTCTTTCCCAAGCCACCCCGCATCCCCACATCCCCCAAATCAAGGTCTCCCATGGGGAGTCAGCAAAGCCCAGCACACTGAGCCTAAGCAGGTCCAAGCCCCTTCCCACTGCACCAAGGCTGTGCAAGGCATCACACTACAGGCACTGGATTCCCAGAATCCTGCCCATAGACCGGGGACAGATTCCAATCCTCCTGCCTGGGTCGCCCCCAAACAGTTCGAGCCAAACACCCGTCTTCCATATCCAGAGGGCCTGGTCCAGTCCCATGGGGGCTCCACATCCACCAGTCCACAATTCATGGGCTTCCACTAGTGTGGCCGGTCATCTCTGCATGTCCTCCCATCATGATCTTGACGTCGCTCGCCTGCAGAATCTCTTCTCTCTCTCATCAATTGGATTCCCAGAGCTCAGCCTGGTTCCTGGCCGTGGATCTCTGTAAACGCTTGCTCCTTTTTAAAGGTCCTGCATTTAGTTCCCAGCACACCAGGTTGGGCAGCGCACAACCACCTCTAACTCCAGCTCCAGGGCATCTGATGGCCTCCTTCAGCCTCGGAGGGCACTGCACATGTGTCACATAGCCACATTCCCCTCCATCTATGTATACACATAATAAAAATAGTAATAGTAGGGCTGGAGAGATGGCTCAGTAGTTAAGAGCATTAGCAGCTCTTCCAGATGTTCTGAGTTCAGTTCCCAGACACCAGCCACTTAGTGGCTCACAACTATTTGTAAACGTGATCTGGTGCCCTCTTCTGGCCTGCAGGAATACATGCAGGCAGAACACCATATATACATACATAATCTTTAAAAAATAGTAATAGTAAATCTTAAAAAAAATTGTTCTGTATATTTATGATTAAAATATACTACATGGTTATTATAAAAAATTCCCCAAATCCAAAAGTGATATCAAAGAGAAACAAATACTGATGAAATCTATGACTCATGATACTCACTTTTTCCCTTTTGTTGGTATGTATATGTGTGGTATGTGCATATGCACATGTGTGCACACAGAGTCTGGAGGAGTGTGTTATTTAGGGTTTTTATTTCTGTGAAGAGACACCATCACCATGGCAACTCTTGTAAATAAAACCTTTAGTTGAGGGAACTCACAGTTTCAGAGGTGCAGTCAATTATCATCATGGCAGGAGACATGGTGCTGGAGCTGAGAGTGTTACATCTTGTAGTCGAGAGGAAATCAACTGACTGTCACACGGAGTAAAGTTTGAGAAAAAGCCCTCAGAGGCCGCCCCCACAGCAACACACTTCCAACGGCAGGTGTGGCCCATATTAAAGGGGTGCCCTCTAGCCTCAAGGTCTGGATTAAAGGTGTGTGTTATCCAGCCTCCTCCAACAAGACCATACTTCCTGAAGAATGTCCCTCCCTGTGAGCTAATTGGGTCCAAATACATTTAAACTACCACAGGGAGGAATCAGGTTTTCTACTTCATCACTCTGCCTTATTACTGCCATACAGGGCCTCTCATTAATCCTGGAGCTAACCTCAGGAATGCTCCTGTCTCCACTCCAAAAACACTGAAGTTGTATGCATGTGGCCACACCTGGCTATTTCTTTGCCTGTTGGATTGAACTCAGGTTCTCATGCTTGTTCATCAAGTGCTTTTACTCACTGAACCACCTCCACAGTGCCTCATGACTTCAATTTAAATATTTGACATTTCATATTCATCAGATAAATTTTATAAGAAATCTTTTTTATTGTTTGCTTGTTTTTTGAGACAGGATTTCTCTGTATAGCCCTGGCTGTCCCAGAACTGGCTCTGGAGACTAGGCTGGCCCAGCACTCAAGAGATCTACCTGCTTCTGTCTCCCTTCCAAGTGCTGGTATTAAGGCATACAACCTCTGTCATCATTTCCCTATTTTGAGCTAATAGCTGCAGCCTATGCCCCTCTGTCCCCACTGGGTCCGGTATAGCTTCTGAGTTTATATGAAGCTTTAGTCCTTAGGTTATTTAGGTAGACAAGACTTACAGATTTATAGACACCCATGCTTGTCATCGCTATAGTTATGTTAGTTACGTTGTCTAGATTTGCAGATACATAGATCAGATGGATAGATAATCTTCAAACACTTCATAGACCTAGAGAATATGGCATTTAAATAACTTAGAATTTTGTTGACGTGAGACATGATTGCTCTAGGCAGCACTGATTTGATCCTTAAAGAAAGTTGGGCTTCTAAGACATTTCCGTTTGGAAGTTTGTCTTCTTCTTGGCACAAAATGGCCTACTGGGCAAAGAACTGCCCTTGCCTTAACTGCTGACAGTATGAATGCTGTTCTTTCTGGACAAGCAGGACACAAGGAAAAGCGACTACTGAACTTTGTCAAGACAGGGTAAGATGGTCTTTTAAAATTCCTGCTTCTGAAAATGGTCTGTCAGATACTCTAGGCCTGTAGCCAATTTGGATGCACCAACAATGCTGAGAAACTTTAGGTGACTGTCTCTGTCTACTCTCACAAGTCTCCAGAATGTTGCTTGCATCCATCTCCCATTTCCTCAAGTAACAGTTACAGTTACAATCTTCTCGTATCTTAGCCAGAGCACATTAAGTATTAGATTTAGATTCTTCAGGATAGTATACCTTTTGGAATGATCTCAGTAACATGTCATTTTCCTATGCTCCAGACTTCTCTGGATGTTAGTATGTGTCTCTTGTTTGATGTTGCTCTTGTTGGTTGTAATTCCTTTTGTTTATGTCATTACTCTTTATTTCTCCTAGATAATTATTCCTATTGTATATAGTTTTGTGTTAGATTAGAACTTTCTTCCTAAGACAAAAGGGGGAGATGTGGTGGTGGTTGTCTCTGTCATGCCCTGGAGCACTGCCCCTAGTGAGGCAACAGGTAGCTGTTAGGTACCTGCCCCTGGACATGGCTGCCAGAGACCCTTAAGACCTGGGATACACATATGCACACTCTGTCTTTGCTACCTCGTGGTCTTGGATGCTGGTACAGATCAAGGCATAGCTCTCCAGAGAACCATGTTGGACTATGCCCCACCCCTCCAGGATTCTGCCACCAACTCCTTTATTATGATTGTGAGTTAACCCCCAAATAAATTCCTTTGACCATCAAATAGACTCTGTGGATTTATCCCATTAGCCAATCAGCTTTTTTACTGACAATGAGAGCAATACATATTTACAGTGTACAGAGATTGTTCCATAGCAGTCTATAGCCAGTTAGAAGTTATAATTGAGTATAATGTTCAAGCTGGATGTTCCTCTGTCAATGCAAAAACAGCTTTTGTACAGAGAGAGCTCATTTGGTAGAGTGCTTATCAAGTATGCAGGAAGTCCTGGGTTCGATTCCCAGCTCTGCAAAAATCAAGCATGGTGGTGCATGAATATAACCCCAGCACTTGGGGGTGGAGATAGGAAGATCAGAAATTCACAATCATCCTTGGCTACATAGTGAATTTGAGGATAGCCTGGGCTACTGTAGAATCAGCCTGCCTCCATCTTAGGCTTAAAGACCATCATATAATAAACACAAACTATGTTCATTCCTATTTATGATTAAACCTTTGTTTCTCAAGGATTGGGCTATATCTCACCTGTAACCTTAACTACAGATGATTCTGTATGGCCTGTTCCAGGAAAAGACAACCATGCTTTTATTTTGAAAGATTATTAATGACTATCTCTTGTCATAACTCACTTTTTATGCCCATCTTGCAATGATGTCTTTGTTTCAAGAAGTTGTTATGATTAACTTTTTATGCTTATTTTTCTGTTCCTGTAACCCCACCTACTTTGCTCACCAAATCCCCCTTTTGGAAACTCCCTACCCCTAAGCTACAAAAACTTTGTCTTCCTCATATCCAATGTTGACCTCTTAAACTCCAATTTATGGGAAGGCAGCCTGTGTACACAAATAAAAAAGCTTGCTTTAATTAATTGTTTGCTTTTAATTAATTTGGCAATGATGACTTGGGTTGATGGTCTTTCTCCTCCCATCTTTGGGATTAAGACTACATAGCGCTTACATTCTCTCTCTCTCTTTCTCTCTCTCTCTCTCTCTCTCTCTCTCTCTCTCTCTCTGTGTGTGTGTGTGTGTGTGTCTGTCTATCTCTGTCTCTCTGTCTCTGTCTCTGTCTCTGTCTCTCTCTCTCTCTTTGGTTTTTCAAGACAGGGTTTCACCATGTAGACCTGGCTGTGCTGGAACCCACTCTGTGCAAGGTGTCACACCATAGGTAGTGGGCTCCAAAAAGCCAGCTCATGCACCAGAGATGGATCCTTATCCCACTGCCAGGGGCCCCTCAAACAGACCAAGCTACACAACTAGTCCAGTCCCGTGGAGGCTCCAAAGGTGTTGGTCTAAATTTCATGAGTTTCCACTACTTTGACTTGGTTGTCTTTATGTTTCCCCATCATGATCTTGATGCCCCTTGCTCATAGTTCCACAATCTTGGTTCAGTTGTCTCTGTAGGTTTCCCCATCATAATCTTGATGCCCCATGTTCAAAGAATTCCTCTTTCCTCTTTTCGACTGGGTTCCCTGGACTCAGCCTGGTGCTTGGCTGTGGATCTCTGCATCTGCTTCCATCAGTTCCTGGATGAAGGCTCAATGGTAACAGTTAGGGTATTCACCGATCTGATTACCAGGGTAGGCCAGCTCAGGCACCCTCTCCACTATTCCCAGTTGTCTAATCTGGGGTCATCCTTGTGGATTCCTGGGAACTTCCCAGCACCAGGTTTCTCCCTTACCCCATAATGTCTCCCTCTATCATGGTATCTCTTTCATTGCTCTCCCACTCCAACCCCATTCCAGCTTGACCATCTTGTTCCCTTATGTTCTCATCTCCCATCCCCTACCCTCTATTGCTCCCCCACCCCCAATTTACTCATGGAGATCTTGTCTATTTCCCCTTCCCAGTGCCATCCATGCATCCCTCTTAGGGACCCCGATATTCTTACAGGAGCTATCTTACTTCTGTCGGCAAACGGTCAGATGGAATGTCTTATCTTTTATCCAAGCCTTTTTTTTAATCTTAGCTCCAAACCCTCTCCCCTTGCTTCCTATTCACCTGCCCATGTGCTCCTAGCTATGCAACCCGAATCAGAGGAACCCCTCATTACTACTCTACACCCTGCTAATGAAAACCCCCTTCCTATCTCCTGCTCCTTCCTCTTCTCAAATGATTGTTTCTTCAGCTCCTCCAGCCCTTTACTCCTCTCTGGTACAAGGCCACTCCCACTGCCCGACTCTGGCTCCCACTTTTCCTCCCCCCCCCCCCGTCACGAATTCTTGAGCTGCTAAGGAACACCACTCTATTGAAACCAACTGGGTGACTCTCCTCCCTTTTTGAGAGGACCTTGGGTGGATGGACTGATTATGGTACATGTCCCTTTCTCACTGGCAGAACTCTCTCAGACAGAAAAGAAAAGGGGTTCTTATACATCCAACTCTTCCTCTTTTATTAAACAATTCCAATATATCACTCAAAAGGGAGACTCATAAAACAGATTTTAATATAACAGTTTATTATTCTTGACTGCCCTCAGCAATCAATCACCTGTGTCTCTTGGATGCTAAAATGATACAACCATAATGGAAGGAAACAGGTGCCTGATACACAATAAGGTTGTCTCAGGTAAAGATAGGAAGCCTAATTGGTAATAATGGAAAAAGTAAAGCATGTTCCAGATTCCTCTTTCCCTCCCTCCGTCCCTCCGTCCCTCCATCCCTCCGTCTCTCTCTCTCTCTCTCTCTCTCTCTCTCTCTCTCTCTCTCTCTCTGCTATGTGACTCCAAATTTTAACACTAACCAATAAAATTCTGATAACAGAGTGCTAAACACTATGATATCATAGGTACAAGCTCAGGATTTTAAATTTCCCTTTGGTGCTTCTTAATATGTCCAAAATTTGTCTCTTTCATAAACTTAAAAATTCTTCTGAGCTCCAGGGAGAGAGCTTGGACCCACCTGGACAGGTCAGATTCACTCCAGATAAGGATCATTCAACCTTTCCATGGTCCTGGGACCCCCTCTTTCATCCTGGGACCCCTCAGGGAACACCCCTCATCTCCCCTTTCCCCCAAGTACCAGGATCTAAGAAAAAAAATTTCTAAACTTCATCTTCTGCCTTGCCAGCATCTTGTCGGGTCCAAACTGTGAGATCCAAGCAGCGCTGGATGATTTCACAGAGCTCAAACAGCAGCGAAGACAAACAGGTACCTTAGGACGACAGGTTATCTTGGGAAAAGCTCTGCCCCCCCCCAAATAACTGACACCCACCAAGTCAGCTGGATGCAGTCTTGAGAGACCTGTCACCCCCATTCCTTTTCACTCAGCACCCCAAAACCCTTACTTTTTATAAGAACAATAAAGGGTAGAATGATACCATTCCCCACACCCTCCTAGCCACTTCTGGAGTTCCATGACTGTGCATGCACTGTCAGCATTCAGCCAAAACATTTAGTCACTCCAGGACCTTGGGTCCTACGTAATCCATGTGCAGCTTGGCCACATAATCTATGCACATTCCTGGTATGGATACTTAAGTCTCTATACGCACAGGCAAGGTGATCCTTAAAAGCAGACTCCACCCATCCCCTCACTTCTTCTGGACATTTCCTCTCTGACAGGCTTGCTCACTTGCCCATCTTTCCAATCCCCCTTAGTAAAACTCTCAAAGTGGGTTTTGTTGTATTTTGTGGTCTGTTCTTGCACTTGGTAAATAACATGGACTTCGTGTTATTAATCACGCAAAATCTTAAAAGGGCATCCTAACCCTGTGCTTGTCAGATAAGGTTCATTTTTTTTTTTCGAGACAGGGTTTCTCTGAGTAGCTTTGCACCTTTCCTGGAACTCACTTGGTAGCCCAGGCTGGCCTCGAACTCACAGAGATCCGCCTGGCTCTGCCTCCTGAGTGCTGGGATTAAAGGCGTGAGCCACCACCGCCCGGCTAAGGTTCATTTTTTTTTTCTTGGATTTTTTTTTAATTTATTTATTTATCATGTATAAGGCCAGAAGAGGGAGCCAGATCTTATTACAGATGGTTGTGAGCCACCATGTGGTTGCTGGGAATTAAATTCAGGACCTCTGGAAGAACAGCCAGCACTCTTAACCTCTGAGCCATCTCTCCAGCCCCTAAGGTTCATTTTTTATCCCAGGGGACAATAGGCTATGGCCGGAGATATTTTTGGTGGACAAAATCAGGAGCATGGCCTTGGTATCCAGTATCCAGTATCCAATAGACAGAGACTACATGATCCTCATATATACCCTGTAGTGCTCGGGATGGCTCATCTTACCACCTCTCAGAGGGAATTATCCCCTGCCCCCAGTGACAACTGTAAAGAGGCTAAGAAAGCCTGCCTTACTCATTTCTCATCACTGGCCAGTCAGATTCTCCCATTTCAAGGTCTATACATTAGAGAACACTCAAAAGATTAAAGACAAAGAGGAAGGGAAAAGGTGGCAGTGGATAAAATACTTTATAGGGGAATGGGGATTGAACCCAGCACCTTTTGAATGTTATGGTCTCTCCTATGTGCCCTCACGCAAGGAAATCAGGGAAATCATAGGAAACCATTACACTTAAAATTTATTTGTACTCTCCTTAGTTGTTCACCTCTAATTCAGCCCTCAAACTCAAATCTATCAAATGATTAGATAGAACATACAGAAAAAGGAGGCAACGCAGGTCAACACTGACGTATCACTATGGGGCAGAAGCACCAGGAGGAGACTCAGGGCAGGCATACCTGTAAAACTGGCACTAAATGAATTGAAGTGGAAAGACCCAAGTCCAAAACCATCCCGAGCTACACAGGGAGACCTATCTCAAAACAAAACAGTGAGCTGGAAAGACAGCTCAGCCATTAAGAGCACAGGCTGCTCTTTCAGAGGACCCAAGTTTGGTGGCCAGCACCCTCATCATGCAGATCACAACAGCCTGAAACTCCAGATCCAGAGGAACCAATGCCCTCTCTGTAGGACATAGGCACCCCTCTACCCAACATACAATAGGAATAAAAGCAAACCTTAAAAAAAACACAAATAAAAAACCTGAGAGACTAATTATTATGCAAATGCCTTTATTTGGACTACTATGTTGCTACCAGATTACATCACTTTTCAGAGTTAGATTAACATAACGATCTTGAGAACTATAGCAAAAAAAAAAAAGCTTGACAAAGGAAGAGAACATCAAGTCTGACATACATACTTTCCCTTTTGTGTGACCAAGTCTCCTTGTTACATTAAAAAAATCTATTGTACACTTAGCATACTTTGTTTATCAAATCCCCATCGAAATTCTCACTCTCTCCTCAAAAGCATCATATTTAAGAGTATTTTAGATTGAAACAGTTTTGTGATGAAGTTTCCAAAACAAAGAAGCATGTGTTGAACTGATTCATTGAAGACCAAATATTTCATTTGATTTAAGCGTGGGTGTGAGGGGGAAATACAACTTTCGGGTCCATTTTCCTCCACCTATAGTTTATGCTTGTTTTTTTACTTACTTGAAGCCCCTTTTAAAAAAGTAGCAAATCAGCAAACTTGTTGACTGTCATCAAAATATTCTTAAATGTACAAAAAATAATCATGTAGAAAGAATACTGTAAAAAGATACTGTTTTTAAGAATAAAAGAATGAGAAAACTTCTAGTCCATTCTGCAAGTCAGTTACTTCAGCAGATTTTCAGCACTACAAAGTAAGCAAAGGACACTCATCTCCACATGGTGTCTGCCCACAGTTCTCCAGCAAAAACTGGTTGAGCAAGGAAGGCAAAATGACAAGCTGATACGGTCCTATCTACCCGTCTAAGCAAGTCTCAGGAGATGAACACCCGAAGAGTGAAACGGTACTCAGAGAGATATTACACAGCCATAGGAAATGTCAATGCCAACATGTTAGAAGAGAGCAGGTGGTCGGATGTGAGCATGTTCAGTGTGCTGAACAGATCCCACTCGAAGGGAAAGAGGAGTTGCTTGTTACTAAAATTCTTTCCCCGAAGGCTGTCATGATGAGCTAGTCTTGTTAATGAAAATAAGAAGTCCTTTAAATGACCAAGAATTCCTTAAGCCATGAGCACTTCCCCTGGGAATAGCTAATCATGCACCTGTGAGTAAGGTTGGTTCTGTTCAGATTGGTTATTTTACACTCTCTTCATCCCCCGGCCCATCAAACAGGCAAACACGGTCATGACCATCTTGGGTTTTACTTCCACAAGGTCTTCGGGAAGAGCATATACTCTGGCTCCGATTCTTCTAGCCATTGACACTGCATACCTAGATTTTGAGGAGACAAAAATTAATATGAGACTTTTCTTTGTCAAGGGAACCTTTGAATTTTTTAAAAAGGGATTTATTTATTTTGGTTTTATGTGCTTTGGTGTTTTGCCTGCATGCCTGTCTGGGTGAGGGTGTAGGATCCCCCTTACCTGGAGTTATGGAAGTCATGATCTGCAGTGTGGGTGCTGGGACCTAAGCTTACGTCCTCTAGAAGAACAGCCAGTGCTTTTAAACCCTGACCCATATCTCCAGCCCCAAGAACACCATCTATTTCTTCCTATATAAGCTGGTGGTTGGGATGCAAATTTTCTGTATGGAAAGTACAAATCACAGAACTGTGCATGGTGGCACATGCTTATCATTCTATAGCCCTAGCACTCTGGACGCAGAGGTTGAAGCCAAAGGGTCACTGTAAGTTTGAAAGTAGCCAGAAATACACAGTGAGTCATTGTTTCAGAAAACAGAAAGTACCAATTAATAATTTCACATTTGTTTTCCGTTTTATTTATGTTTGGAATTGATTTTTAACCTATTCTAAATCTAAAAATGAGATTTATTTATTGTATTTTATATGTATGAGTGTTTAATCTTCATGCAAGTAAGGGCTCCACATGTGTTCCTGGAGATTGAAGAGGTCAGAAGAGGTCATTAGATCTCCTGGAAGCAGAGTTACAGATGTTTGTGAGCCACCATGTGGGTGCTGGGAACTGAACCCAGGTCCTCTGTAAGAGCAACAAGTGCTCTTAACAGCTGATTCTCCATCTCTCCAGCCCCACGTTACACTAAATTTTTACAATTTACTATTTTGGAGTTTATTTATTAATTTCTTCCAAATATGAAGTGGAAACCAAAGGTTGAAGCGCTGACTTCACATAAAAATGAAATGTGATTGTGCAGGATGACTGCACAATCAATTATGAAATTCTCTGTGCATTGTAATGAAATGACAGATACCTTTCTTTTGTGAGTGTGCTGCTGGGGATGGAACTGAGGGAGTGGTGTGTGTTAGATCCCAACCCTTCAGTGCCAGAAGTAAAACTCAGGTGCTTAGATCGATGCACCCAGTACTTCCAAATACCGAAGAAGAGGTGGAGTTAGCATCTGCATGCTACACAGACAGTTGCTGGGTCAAGGGCAGGCAAGGTGTACGCTGGAAAGACTGACTGACATGTGCAGCTAGGAAAACAGGCAGGAGCACACCTCAAATGATCCATGAAGCATTTCCAAGATCCTGCAACAGGAATCTTTATGGATATTAAAAATTTATCATTTCCACTATAAATACTTTTCAAAGATGAGAGAAATGATGTGCCTAGTTTCCAAGTTTGGCAGAGCAGCATTTTTATTGTTGTAAAAAGCACTGCTGAGGACTGGTTACCAGCATCTATTTATGAAATTATCATGGGTCACCCAGCAAACTAGGGCACAGTCTTGCTCTTTAGTGAAGAATGGAAGAGATGGTGGAAAGACCTGAGTGTTGCTATAATGTGAGAGACTTCCAAGGCTCAGGTTTCTGGTAAGGGATAACAAGTGCCCTGCAGTGCGGGGACTGAGCATATATTGCAAGAGTGCTTGATTCACAGCATGTGAGAGAGGCATGATTGAACAATGTGTTTAAATAAAATAAAAGGTATGGACATCCTTGTAAGGGATGCCTTGTTGCAAGTTGGTACTGTTTTGCATTACAGTGTTTCAATAATCCATTAAAGAAACTGTTGAAAGTCTTGAAGGTCAGACACAGTGCTAAATTCTCTGGCTTGTTTGTTTATTATGTGTTTCTTGACAGTGTTGCACTGTGTAGCCCAGGCTGCTGTTGAAATCATAATCTTCCTGCCCCAGACTCCAGAGGGCTGAGGTTACTGTTGTATTTTCCGACACCCATCATACATGATTATCATAATTGGGTGTAGTAGGGTCTAAGGATGGAGTCCAGTGCCTCATTCATTTATCCCAAGTCCTATACCACTCAGATACACTCCAGCCTTTTTTTGTGTGTTTTTCTATTTTGAGATTGAGTCTTGCTGTTTTGCCCAGCCTGGCCTAGAATCTGCACTTCTCCTGTCTTAACCTCTTAAGTACTTGTCTTCTAGGCTTGAACCACAGTGTCTGGTTTTATAATTTTGTTTTCATATATTTAAATTCTAATGCTCTTATTTATTTGTGTGTGCATGTGTTCACGGGATGTGTGCTCACAGTGTGTGCATGGAGGTTAGTGAACAACTCAGAGGACTCAGTTCACACTTTTCACCATGTGGGTACTGGGGAATCAGACTAAGGTTATCAGACATTCCAGTAGGTGTATTTACCTGCTAAGCCATCTTGCTGATCCTTATAATTTTTCTGAAAATAACTGTAAACCTTTGAACCTTCTAAAATAAAAATTTTCTCCATCTTTTTTGTTTTGTTCATGATGAACTTGAAGCTTAAAAATATCTCCCTCATGGCCTAGAGAGGTGGCTCACTGTCTGCTCTTCCAGAGGACCCAGGTTCAATTCCAAGTACCCACTTGGTGGCTCCCAACAATCTGTAACTTTAGTTTCAGTGGATAGGGCACACTCTCCTGGCCTCTTCAGGCGACAGGCACAGGAGTGGTGTACAGACATACCTGCAGGCAAAATACCCCACACGTAAATAACACTATTGGTTAAAAATGGTGCTTCCCCTCTCTGATACACGATCACACCATATTTGTACTTTTGTGTCTGACATTATCATCATCTCCATATTCACTCATACTGTTGCAAATGATAGGATTTCATTCATAGAGAGGTTTTCATGCTGTTGCAAATGATAGGATTTCATTCATAGAGAGGTTATCTAGTGTTTCACTGTCTTTTTTTTTTTTAAATAAACCAATGAGTTTTGAATTCATTCAAGTACTGATAATTCTGTATAAAGATTTAGTATATATCAGCTATCATAAGTTGTGGAAAAAAAATTCAACTCCCAAATAAAAATATATAGTTAAAATACATAGTGTTTAGTATTTCACGCAGCATAAAATCGGGTAAATCAGAAGTTTATATGTCCCAGCTGACCATGTGTGAAAATGCAAAGCAGATATTAAAACCAGTATTGTGTCTAATATTTAAAACTGGCTTGTAATTGAGGGAACATCTAAAATCCTTAATTAAAAAACACAAATGAAGTGAAAGCTTTAAACTGGTACACACTGTTCACACCTATATTTCAAGTTTGGAAATGCATATTTGCAAGCAGCAATACAAAAGTATTCATGAGGAATGCATAATCTCTGAAAATTATGAAAACATCCCTGCTACCAATACATTTCTAAATACAAAACTGACTAACATATTTGTTACTTCTGTGTAGCTAGAAAAGTTCATTTTCAAAACAGATAAAATTCAGTCTTTAGGTGTGAATGGTATGAATGACAGTCTTTTTTTTTTTTTTAATTCTTAGTTGTTTGGGATCCTTAAGCATGCAAAAGCTTTGAACAGGAGGGTCCACAAAGGAACCAGTGTTGTATTATGGCATCCAGTTAGGCCAGAGCTGGGAATGCCTCTGGGTCATCTACATCAGGAGCAGAAGCACTTGACTTATCAGTCCTGCTGCCACGGTTTGGACAGCCACCACGGCCACGTCCACCATGTCCTCCCCTGCCACCATGTCCTGGGTGGCCTAGGTCTCCAAAATTGAATAGATTTGTGGAGCTAAAATAAGACAGTGAAACACATTATATCATTTGCTGGCTTCCGGACCATCATCTTATTTTGGCTCCACAAATCTATTCTCACTAAAGGACAGAGAGAGGCTTGGGTAGTTATGTTGAGGGGTACAATGGGGAGATGGTGGTACGAGGGATATATAATTGGTGTTAAATTGTAGAGAGATAAATCAGTTAAGAATAGACAAATACAGAGCTTGAAGCTAGGGTGCTTGGAAGTAGAGGGTGGTGACAGTGACTATGATGTTCAGAAAGGTTCTGGTATCATTTGCTATATGTTCTAAAACTAATTGTGGTGATGGTTTTATCTCTTTCTCAGGTGCCATCACTGTGCGGGGTGGGGTGGGGACCTAGAATTCGACTGGAAGTGCCTTGCTGTAACACCAGTGTTCTTTGTGTGACACTGCAGGCTGGCCCTTACTTGGCGTTGTTGTGCTTGTCATCTTCTGTAAGATTCCCGCTCTTAACAAGGTCATAGTTAATGCAGCCTGGCTGGATGGCATCAATTAAATCCACAACTGCCAAACTGGAGCTGATCGTCTTGTCCTATTAAAAAAAGGGGGGAACAAACCAAAGAATTTCAGTGTTTACAAATTAACATGGAAATACTTACAGGGAAATCTTGCCATTATCTCAACAATAATTCTTACAAAGAAACACAAGGTTGTTTTTAAAATAATTGCTATTATCTAGCAAACATAATGTGTAATAATCCATATAATGACCTTAAAACTCTGAATGGAAGTTGACTTTCCAGCTTCACTCAATGTTCTGTTCACCCAGTTTACAATGATGTCATCATTTGCTTTCTGACCTTCTCCAAGATCTTCCAGAACATTAAGGGTATATCTAAGAGAATCAGCAGAAGAAAGTCACAATCTAGTCTATGAAGAAAAATGCAAGCATCAGAAAGATGTCTCATGTACATTTTTATCACAATGATTTCGTGAGGGCTGGCAAGATGGCTCAGTAGGGAAAGCGGGTTGATGCATGTCCCACAACTTGAACTGGACTCCCAGATCCTATGTTATTCTCTGACCTTCATCTGAGACAATGGTATAAGCCTTGCCATACTCACTCACACACATACACTTCATACTCTGTGCTTTGGCTGGCACGTAGGCATAAGGAATACTTTTGGTGTTGTTAAGAGATGTTCATTTTCCAAGGGAGTGGGAAGAGTGTAAGGGCCAGAGCTCAGAAAGGAGTGCCGAGAAACAGCATCACCTGGACATGACAGGGCTGTTGCACTCATGAAGTTCTAGTGGCTGTGGTTGCCTGCACAAGACCCACACAGGATCATTGGCAGGTTTTACTACTGGGTGACAGTCAGGTTTTATAATGGGTTGTGGCTCCTAATAGGTTCCCATTCTCCAAATGGATTGTCCCACACTGTGTACATATGGGCAGCATTAATTGGACTCAGTGGGTTATAAAAAAAGCATGAAGGTGGGAAGGGGAATAGGGGAGATCCAGCAGGAGTTGGAGGGACTACAAGTCGGGTTGGATATTATTAAATATTATTGAAATTATTAAATTATTAAAAATATTAAAAATTATTAAATTATTGAAATTCTCAATGAATTATCAAAAAATATCAAAGTAAAGGAGTCTTCAATTTCTTTTTTTTTTTCTTGGGGGGGGGGGTTTTTCGAGACAAGGTTTCTCCGTGTAGCTTTGCGCCTTTCCTGGAACTCACTGGCGTCTTCAATTTCTTAAAAATTTATAAAAATTTCCGGGCAGTGGTGGCGCACACCTTTAATCCCAGCACTCGGGAGGCAGTTCCAGGCTGATCCCTGTGAGTTAGAGGCCAGTCTGGTCTACAAAGCGAGATTCAGAACAGGCACCAAAACACCACAGAGAAACCCTGTCTCGAAAAACCAAAAAAAATTTATAAAAATTATAGTTATTATGTGTATGTAGACACATGTATGCCTTGGCACACTTATGGAAGTCAGAGAACAGTTTGCAGGAGATGGTTCGGTTCCTTCACCACACGGCTTCCAGGGACAGAACTCAGGTCGCCAAGCTGGGCAAAAGTGCGATTAACCATTGAGCCATCTTGCTGGCCCAGACCTTCGTTTTCAAATGGATACATATACATGTTCTTATTTCTTCCTATAATTTTTTGGTTTGTTCTTTGGGGGGCAAGGTCCCACTCTACAGTTCAGGATGTCCTGGAACTCAGTATGTAGCCCAAACTGGCCTCAAACTAGCCATTCCCTTCCTCAGACTCCTAGGTGTTGAGATTTCAAGTATGTGCCACCATTTTGGGCTTCTGATAAGTTTTCCTTATTTGTTTTGGGGGTCTGGGGATAGCCTCCATGCATTCTAAGTATATCCTGGACTACTGAGCTCGAGCTGCAGCCCATCTGACAATTGTTTTCAGTGACACTGCATCAGGCTTAAGTGTACATGTCAGACTCCTATGAAAGATTGACAACCACCATTCTATCTATCTAACTCATAAGGAGGTATCTCCCAGTGAAGATCGAACATACAGTCAAAGAAAACTCATTTCAGTGTCTAAGTACAATGAGCTTGGAAGTGTATTTAATGAACTAAATGACTGATTGAAATCTGCGAAAATACACTAAGAGTGAATTCATAGACCCGTAACACTGTGAAGCTCCAATGGCCAATACTGTACACAGTACCTTCTCATCAGCTGCCAGACTACAGCCAAGGTCAAGGTTGGGTTCCCATCGTTCAGGTCTTGTCCTCCAATGCCAACCAGGGAGAATTTAGCCGGGTGCTTCCCTAATTCAACTGCATAGTTGCAGTTTTCTAACTGCAAATGTACAAAAGTAAATGAATGGTTAAAGATTGTCATTTGTTCAATCTACATGAGCTCTCTCTCCCACCCCTCTGTGTGTGTGTGTGTGTGTGTGTGTGTGTGTGTGTGTGTGTGTGTGTGTGCTGTGTAATGGCAGGGGTGTGTGTATTGTAAATAGTAGGTATCTGCTCAAAACCAAGATGTAGTTGCTATCCTCAAGAAGCAGCTTAGAGTCCCGAGGTTTTAAACCAAAAGGAAGAAATGAAGCAGACCCCAGCTTTGCTACCTTTTTCATGTTGGCTCCCAGCTTCGGGTATGGAGGCTTGTTAACTTTACTCCAGTCCACAGGAACTTTAATTCGTTCATATAGCTGTAAGATGACCAGGGCATCTTGCAGGTCACTAACAATTCAAAACACACCTTCATTAGTGATCACAAGCAGTAACACAAATCAAACAAGATCTATAGTCATGATACCCATGACTCACAGCTTTCTAAATCAGTCTATGCTGAAAATGGTGCCAAGATCATTCAGTTCACTTAAAAGTATGTGAGTACAGCTAGGCAAAGTAGCGCCCACCTTTAATCGTAGGCTGGGGAGGGGAAGGCAGGGTGATTTCTGTGAGTGAGAGGGCAGCCTGCTCTAGATGAGCTGTTCCAGGCCAGCTAGGTCTACACATTGAGATCCTGTGCTGTCTTAAAAAAAGTAAGGTGTGGGCAGTGGTGTTACATGCCTTTAATCCCCGCACTTGGAAGGCAGAGGCAGGCTGATCTCTGTGAGTTTGAGGCAAGCCTGGTCTACATAGAGAAACTTTGTCTTGAAAAACCAAAAACAGGGGTGGAGAAATGGCTCAGGGATTAAGAGCACTGCCTGTTCTTCCAAAGGTCCTGAGTTTAATTCCCAGTAACCACATGATGGCTTGCAACCATCTGTAATGAGATCTGGTGCCCTCTTCTGGCCTTCAGACATACATGCAGGCAGAACGCTGTATATATAATAAATAAATAAATCTTAAAAAAAGAAAAACCAAAAAAATTAATAATTATGATGAAAGGATGTATGTTTATTATAAGCAAAAACTCTTATTAAAGGTTGGGAACACTGGATGAAAACTTAGGGTGCTACATGAAAGTCAGAAAGACACAATAAACAACCGTGTTGATAAACAAATAATATGATTTTGGCGTATATGTAAATGCAATGAATAAAATTAATACTAGAGTTAGTAGGTAGTAAACGGCAGATGGTAGGAAAATAGTGAAGATAGGGGATATAGTTAGGATACAAACCATTACACGTCAGCAAAGAACAGTCCATCCAGGAAGCCAAAGGCCATAGGGAATCACGGGGAGTCTGCTACAAGTATTCCCAGACTGCTTATGAAACTTAAAGTACCTGTTCCCTAAGGTACCATCAAGACATTTACATATTCTATCACTTACAGCCAATGATCAGGCAAAGAAAGAATTTGGGCTCTAATATAAATACTTGCTACAAATAAACATGCAGAAAAATTTTAGAGCTGTCGTTAGTTATGCTAAATCCATTCATGATATTCATAACTTCGTAATAGCAGCAGGGTAGCTTACGCATAGAGATGGTTTACGTGAGGATTAACACCAAGAGAGTTCATCCAGTTACGGAAGGTTCTTTCTTCACGAGTTTCTCCTATTAAAACATCCACAAAATGTGTTCGTTCATTAAATGTACTGTATATATACAAATAGGAGCAGTGCATGCATTCATCTATTTTATGTGCTTTATTCTGATCTAATAATTACTATATGATAGTATGCCATTGTGACTATAGATAACTAAAATACAATCACTAAAACATAGGTTATTTTCTGCATGTATTTGTATCTTTTTGGTTAGAGGTTTGAAAAGATGATCTAGTTAGACACAGTGGATCATGTCAATAATCTCAGCCCTCATGAGACTGAAGAAAGAGGATTTCCACGAGTTCGAGGTCAGTCTTGAGCTACATAGGTCGTTTCAGACCAGTTTCAGCTCCAGGGTGAGATGCAGGCTCACAACCACCTCCAAGGCTCTGGGGAATGGAACCCAGTTTGTAGAGGGCTTGCCTAGAGTGCCTGAAGTTCTGGGTTTCATCCTCAGCACCCTTAAAACCGCACGTGATACCTGTAATCCCAGCACTTTGAGGCAGGAGGATAGGAAATTTAGGGTCATTTTTTACTACATAGTGAGTTTGAGGCCAGCCTGAGACTCATGAAATGCTTGACTCAAAATAGATTACTAGGTTAAAAAGATTCAAACAAAACATGACTCTTCTCAAAATAAATAAATAGGTTAATAAAACTCAAACAAGCAAAACACAAGACCTTTTTCTCAAAATAAATAAATAGGTTAATAAAACTCAAACAAAAACTGCCTTACCCACCCCCACCCCCACTGCAAAAAAATTAAACATTGAAACGAAACATTTGTTTACTAACAGGTCTCATGATAGGACCCTGGATTTTTATTTTCTGTTTTAGTCTTGGCTGTGCTAGGCAAGAGCTCTGGCAGTGAGCCACATTCCCCAACTCGACTATTTTATTTGCAAATTTTGTTTCCATCACCATCACCATCCAGCAGTTTCCAGTTCTCACTCAGCACTGCATCTACTTTTAGCAGATTCTTGCAAAAGCCAAATGGATAAAGCAACTCACTGGGTTGGAATCATATCATTGTGGCCTCTGTTTTTATACCACAGACTGCACACTAGAATTCCAGAAACGTTTAAGTTACCTTCTAGTAGAGTCCAGTCAATGTCCTGGTTTTCAGGTTTAGTGAGTGCTGGGTATTTATTAAAGAGGTTAGCTACGAAGGCTAAGTTCAGTTTGGGGTTTCCACTGACAACATCAGCAGGGGTAACGAACTGTCTGCAACCTAATTTATCTGCTTGTTGAAGCATGCTTTCGGCTCTCTTCAAATCATCTGTTTCCTGTTGAAGTAAAAGAAGATATCTTTTAAAGGACATCCAAAAATATATATAAATTGCCCCTATAATCATAGGCTGGGTAACGGATTCTACTTTCTTTCAGCTAACACATGGTACTTATTATAAAATTGTTTTTGAACGCAAAACAAGGAGGCACAGGATATGTAGTACCTTTAAATTCCCCGAGATGGCGCCAGAACACACGTTTTAAAAAATGAATAAAGCATTCCACTGGAATTTTCTCTCATGCCAAAATACAAAGGGGAAAAAAAGCTGTTGCCTTTTCAGCCACACTCCCTTGAAGATTTAACTTTAAATATGGATAGTTTCAGAAAAACTTTTTTTTAATTTTTTAAATCTCTTCCATCCCCATATTCCTGAGCATGCAAAAGAGGGCACTTGGGTCCCCTGGATCTGGAGTTACAGGTTGTTCTGAGCTACTTAAAAATGGGTGTTGGGAACATCACTATGGTCTTTGCAAGAGCAGCAAGCACTCTTAACAGCTGAGCCATCTCTTCAGACCCTTATTTTTTACTTAAAGGAACATATCAAAAAAAAAAACCCAAAAAACATAAAACAAGCAAGCACAGCCTTGGAGTTAAAAAGGATGTTTGGGCTGGGTAGTGGTGATGCACACCTTTAATCCCAGCACTGGGGAGGCAGAGGCAGGTGGCAGATCTCTGTGAGTTCCAGCCAGCCTGGTCTACACAGCTAGTTCCAGGACTGCCAGGGCTACAAAGAGAAATCCTGTCTCGAAAAAACAAAAACAAAAAAAGGAAGGAATGTTTGGAGAAGTATAAGACAGCTGCATGATGATAGGAAGAGGTTTATGGTAGCAGATTGAAAGAAACGGGTAATATTTTGTAGAAATTTAAATCCAAGGTGATCAGTTTAGACCAAATTCTAGATCCAGTTGGGGAATCCTGGATAGATCTTGGGCCAAGATACAAAAGACTGTAGTAGGGAAAAATCAAACAGAGGACTTCCTGGTGTGAGGCTTCATCTCGACTGTCAGCTTAATTTAGAAATACTTAGGAGACACATCTCTGAACATGCCTGTGATTGTATTTCAAGAGAGAGGAAGCTATCTCAGATAGTTCCCTTAATGCAAAAACTGGCCCTTTACCCTTACCCATGGTGAATAAGCCAGAGTACAATCAAGTACCACCGTAATTATGGAACTCAAAAATTATCTAAATAAATCAGGATACTTTCTCTCCTGTGAGTCACATGTACCACATCCTTTAAAAAATTCTTAAAAGTGTCAACACCACTACATTAAGTTACATAGAAATTTTGATAGAATTTACACAAAATTATTTGGGTGTGGCAGCACATGCGTTTAATCCCAGCACTCAGAAAGCAGAGGCAGATGGATCTCTATGAGTCTGACACCAGTCTGTTCTACATAGCAAGTTCTAGGCCAGGTGGGGTTTACATAGCAAGACCTTGTCTCAACAAAACCAAAGAAAACAAAA
Organism: Peromyscus nudipes; assembly: GCA_902168325.1. Taxonomy (NCBI): domain Eukaryota; kingdom Metazoa; phylum Chordata; class Mammalia; order Rodentia; family Cricetidae; genus Peromyscus; species Peromyscus nudipes. Next base: position 17,312 of record CABHPH010129717.1, on the reverse strand, counting down.
AGCAGACAACACTAGTATAAGACTGTAGAGTTTGAAAGAACACCTATACTTACATTGAAACCTGACATGCTGATATCTATCCGTGGTTCACCTTCCTTCTGTCCTTTTGGTGCAATTTGATTGAGCAGATGGAAATAGGCTTTGGAGTCCTACAAAAGAATTGAAAATATCAGTGTGATCACATTTACAGAGTAACTGCATCTTACTGTCCTGTGTTGACGAGGACATTTTCATCAGATTTTGTGAAAATACATGGCATTCTTCTCTGTCTTCTTATTTGAGAGATCTTTACCAAGAAAAGTCCATCTGTCTGGAACTTGATTTTGCTAAGACTAGACAATTTATTGAAGCTAGTAAGTGTTTCTGTACCTTCACTGAATTACTGAAGTCAAAAAGCTTGACAGATTAAACAAGCATGAAACAGAAGAGCAGAAATCCAGGAAGCGTAGGGAAAGAAAAAATAAATACATTATAGCATTACAAAGCATGATAAATATCAACCTGTGGAGACAACATCTGCTAGTCAATTATCTATTCAACTAAAAGTGGGACTGACAGAAGGTCTTAACTGAGAAACACATAGTTGATAAAACAGCATTTAACCTTTTAGGATCAGAATATATGTAACAAAACATTCTCTTTTCTCCCCCTCGCCCACTGTGCTGGGGGATTGAGGTTAAGGCCTCACATAATCAACAAATGCAACAATTCTTTGCTTTTTAAAAATATTGAAAGCAGACGTCAGTTAAAAAAACGATTTCCACTGACTAGGCACATTGGCATATGCCTGTATGTGTTCTTTACACAGAAGCAGGAAGATTACAAATTTGAAGCCAACCTAACTGACACAGTGAACTGTAGGCCAACCTGGGCTACAAAGAGAAGTCATATCTGAAAAAACCAAATTGGACCCAGTTACTAGAGTGCTGGCCTGGCGTGCCTGAAACCCTAGGTTTAGTCCTGAACACCTCACAAAACTGAGAATGGAACTCCTCAAGTACACAGCAGATTTGGGGTCAGCCTGGGACACAAGAGACCCTGCTTCAGACAACAGACACAAAAACCAACAACAAAAATAAGAAAAAAAGTATCATCTAGCTATGGTGGCCTGTGTCTGTATGCCAGCACTCAAGAGGTAGGAACAGAATCACAGTAAGTTTGAGGCCAGCCTGGTCTACAACAATGATGCCCAGGTACAGCCTGGGCTACACAGCAAGACTCTTTCTCAAAACACAAGAGGCAGCAAGGCTTGGTCACATCCTATCTTTTTTTCTCTGTTAAGATGGAATAAAATCTCCCAAGTCATCACAACTTCCCAAATGCTCTGGTTCTTTGCACCGTTACCTTGATGTCAGCACTGAAGTTGTTGATTTTTTGCCAGCCTGAATTTTCCAGATGAAAGTTGGCCCATCTTAGCAGAAGCTCTTCTGGAGACAATTTCATAAGTTCCTCCAAAGTCTCACCATCTCGAAGCAAAGCCGCCAGTGCTTGTAGACATAAAACTCTCAGTCAATACGTGATGTGATAGTGGCCATGCCAGTCTCTCTCTCTCTCTCTCTCTCTCTCTCTCTCTCTGAGTTTTACTTTGAGACAAACCCATGTCACTTCAATCTCATGATTTCCCTCTCCAAATGCTGGGATTACAGGCATGCAGCAGCATACGTAGTTTCACTCAGTCTTCTGACACTTTGTTTGGTGGTAATAGAGATGTAAGGTCTACTATGACCTAGCTCTAGCTTTGAGATACTAAGAATCTGTGCTGAGGCGATGGCTCAGTCAACAAAGGGCCTGCTGTGAAAGCACAAGGACCCGAGTTCAATCCCCAACACTCATGTGAAAAATCCAGGTGTAGCAGCCCAAGTTGGTACTCTCAGAGCTGCAGAAATGGAAGCAGGGGACCCTCTGGGGCTTGCTGACCAGCAGTCTAGCCAAATTGGTGAGCTCCTTGTCTCGAAAGTAAGCCTGGGGCTGGAGAGAGGAACTTGTTGGGAAATTGCTTGCTGTGTAAGTATGAGGACCGCAGCTTGGATTCTCTAGCAGTGCAGTAGAAGCTGGGTGCAGTGGTGTGCATCTGTAATCCCAGTGTTGGGGACATGGAGACAGAAGGATCCCTGGGGCTTGCTGGTCAGCCAGTCTAGCCAAATTGATAAGCTGGAGGTTCAGAGAAAGACCCTGTCTGAAAACCTAAGGTGGAGAGTGCTTTAGGAAGACACACTCCGCTGATTTCTGGCCTCCACTCACATATGCATACACACTTGTAAATCACATGTACTCACCCACATGAACACATACATAAAGCACACACACACACACACACACACACACACACACACACAGAGAGAGAGAGAGAGAGAGAGAGAGAGAGAGAGAACCTTAAGGTTGAGAGAGACTGAGGGAGACATCCAGCATCACTGTCTTTGTGTTTCCATGTCTTTATAGTAAATGTGAACTGTCATGCAAATGTTCGCAACAGCTAAAGAACAGAGGCACATGGGTTGTTTTCCCGAATATCTCTGTGTTCGTTCTAATTATCATTTGCTCACCTCAGTTAAGTGCAAGAGAAATGGAAAAAAAATCACCAATAAGTATCTTTCAAAATAACAACTGTGTTCCATTACCTTCATTCCTGCTTAATTCAATGTCAGCGAACAAGCCAATCTTAATAATCTGCCAGAGCAGTCCCAAAACCAGATGAGGTTTCCCAGCCCGCAAATCTTCGGCACCAATGTTCACAACATGACACCCAATGGCAGAAGCAGAGTTCAGTGCCAAGTTCAAGTTTTCCTGCAAGACAGCCAAATTATACACTTCTTGACCTTTCTTCCCCACCCAGACCACTTCTGCCTTCACTGAAAATAACACTAAGAAATCAATACGAGGTATTAATTTCATCCACATACATCCACAGGAAACATATTGCAGAGTTCAGCATTAAAAAGTAAAGCGATAAATCTCAGCCTTATTCCTATTATTTTTGCAGAATTCTACAGGAAGTGGACTTTTTATTTTTATTTGGTTGCTTTGAATTCTGCTGATTTTAAAGTAAAAAGTCAAGTAACCAAGGTAAATATATCCACGTGAATAGTGTTACTTTTCTAAAATTGCCTAAATGTGAGTCCAGCAGCATATGGTATACATCCAGGTTCTAGAAATGACCAATTTGCCCATATAAAGGGACATTCCTGCCTGAGGGAACTTTGCTATACTAATCTACTACTCACTTGCTGGAAAAGGAAAATGCTCCACCCCTTTAGCACACCAGCTAAGTAAGAGCTTAAATCATTTTATTTATATCAGCAATATCTTAACACAATAGGTAATAAAAAGAACATAGGGCTTTGAGTTCAATGAGGATCTGTGCCTCTGTGAACTTATGGCAAGCTCTCCAAGCCTTTCGGAGTCCCAGGCAGTTGTATAAAATGTCCATGATCATTCCTCACTCAGAGCTGTTCTGAGAATTAAAGTAGAGCAGACAGAACACAGAGGCTATGGCCTCCAGTTCAAACCCCCACATCATGGAAGAGGGCAGAGAGAACACTGCACACCTGAATGATGAAGGGTGTAAGTTTCTTCTTGTTGATTGCTCTCTCATCAATGGTATCAGGAACTGAAAGGTTGATCATTTTGCTGAAACAAACAAACAAAAGTTGATTTACTTTTAGAGTCTATAAAGTTTGGAGATGTAGCTCACTTTGTAGAGTGCTTAACTAACGTGCATGAGGGTTCAGTCCCCCAGAACCACATCACTGGACATGGAGAAGCTTGCACTCCCCAGCACTGGAGCATGGAGGCGGAAGAATCCAGAGTTAAGGCCATTGTGGACTACATGCCAAGCTGGAGACTAGCTGGAGACACAGGGGATTCTGTCTCAAACAACGACAGCTTGTACATCTTCATTAATGTTAAATTATTGCAGAATTTCCTTCATGCAATCTAAAAAATGCAGTAGATTTGGGGCTGGAGTGATGGCCCAGGGGTTAAGAGAACTTACTACTCTTGCAGAGGTCCCAGGTTTGATTCCCAGCACTCACACTGAACAGCTCACAACTGTCTGTAAGTCCAGTTTCAGGGGATCCTATGCCCCCTTTTGGCTTCCACAGGTACCTGCACACTTGTGGTACACATAAACCCATGCAGGCACACACATACTAAAAAAATTATACAAAATATAATAGATGACTTTCATCATGTTGACCACAGAAACTGTATGTGCCCAAAATGCAGATTAGACATATAATGACACACTGTGGTACCCAAGTCTGAATACTTTTTTATTTTTATTCATGTTCCATATACATATATATGTATGTACATAAATATATGTGTATGTATGCATACACACACACACACACAACCTGAATATAAGTTTTGCTTTTTTTGTGGGGTGCTAATGTTGTTTTATTGTTGTTGTTTTTTTCTTCTTTCTTTCTTTCTCTTTCTGGTTTTTTTTCTTTTTGAGACAGGCTCTCTCTTTTTCCCTGGCTGTCCTGGAACTCACAGACATCTGTCTGCCTCCACCTCCTGAGTGCTGGGATTATAGGCATATGCCACCATGCCCAGTATAGTGCCGAGTTTAGAAACCAAGGCGATGAACATGATAGACATACACTGTGCCACTGAAGTATACCCGTGGCTTAGAAGGTAATTTTATGCAGTATTTTGAGAGCACCTGTGCTTTGACTACCACTTGTCACCTCAGGCTGGCTGTGGAGTATTCCACTGTGGCGTCATTATCAGAATTTAAAATTTAAAAAGGTTCCAATGCTCCTGTAACTAGCCTAACCCTTGCTCTTATAAGCAAGCCTGATGGAACTCATTGGGTCACTGAAAAAATAAGACAAGAAAGTAAAGGGGGATGAGATGAGAAGCAGAACAGGATCAGTAGGAGTGGGAGAGGGACAGGACAGGAAAGGGCAACTATGATCAAAATTTATTATATATATATATGAAAAGGTCATAATGAAACCCATTATCATGTATAACTAGCGTATGCTAATAAAAACAAAAATAAGACAAGAGTTTCAGATTTTTGGATTTTTGCATTAGGCATGCTCAAATTGCGTGATACTATGAAGATCACAGTGGAAACAGAAATGTAAAGGGTTTGACTAGCTGGACTCCAGCCACACAGTTACTGAGGGGGGAGGCTTGCACAGAAACCCAGAACTTGGCTGGGCTGTGGTGGCACATGCCTTTAATCCTAGTAGAGGCAGAGGCAGGCAGATCTCTGTGAGGCCACCCTGATCTACAGAGCAAGTTCCAGGACAGCCAAGACTACACAGAGAAACCCTGTCTTAAAAAAACCAAAAGAGAAAAAGAAAAAGAAAAAAGAAACCCAGAACTTCTTATGGAGCATATTTTGGACCATTGTGCAAAACTGCCTCTGAGACCAGGAACAACAATGGACAGTGTTGAGAATCTTCCATCATTTCTGCCAAGACACTGCTGGCTCTGGGGCCGCCACAGTGACAAAAGTGTTCTTCGGAATTAGGTCACTGAAGAATGAGAACTGAAGGCTAGCCTCTTTTTTCCCTTTGGAAGCCACTGCACTTCAGAATAAATGGATGGTGACATACTTAAGTCTGACAAAGTTGTAATGTTCTGCTTGCTCAGTGACGAGGAGAAATCGGAAGCTGAGAGTTCTACCTTCTAAAGAGGTCTCCACTTCATGACTGAGTTTTACTTTTACAGACAGCTTTAGCTATTAAATGAAAAGGACAAAACCCGGGGAATTGTTCTCTCTCTTTCTGTCCTGATATCAAACAGCAAATACATTCATTCGGTGGAAGTTATCTTTGGAAATCTGGATACAAAACAAACTAACATCCTACCAGAGCACAATTCCATCACCAACTGCTTTGAACAGGTCATCAGTATTCGGGTTCATGGGTATAACGTGTCTGCAATCGGGATCATTTTCCAAAGCTTTGTTTATCCAGTTAACGAAAGCGTATTTTTCTTCCTCTAAAATTACGTTAAGGTACAAGAAATCAGTTCATATGGTTAATTAACTCTCTTGTAATCATTTGGCCCCCAAACCTACTATAATATAGTAGTATAGTATAGTCCTGCTATAATATTGCATCACAAATATGTGGCCGTACTCTTCGGACACTTGGAAGCAACACAGTGGCTATTAGGAATCAATTACAAAGTAAGTAAGAACAAAAGAACAGGTTAACCAACTTCCTTAGGGAAGTTACAAAATATTTAAAAATAAAGTTACAAAATATTTAAAAATATTTGTATTATTGCATAACTCTACTGTAATAAAGACTATCATGACACAGATTTCACTACGTGTCTTACAAGCTACCAATGTCTATCATGACTTTATATTTTACCCAAGACCAATTATGTCACCAAGACTACTTAGTATATTTAATTAGAGGAACAAGCTTTTTAGGGAAGTACAGTATGTACATGCTCCATGCACTATAGTAACCTAAGCACATCCATGCCATTAATTACCTGAGTAGGAATGCTGTGTTCCTTCACTGGACAACTCTGACGTTCCTCCCAGAGCGCAAATCCCTTCTTTCCTGTTGATGGCTTTTCGGAAGGTTTTAGCAATATCACTGCTCTTTACCTCTTGGAAAATCTATCAATTAAAACAGTTTTGTTGATTCACAGTTTTCAAGCGAGCACAAGAATAAGCAAATTTAACTCCTTTTTACCTGGCCATCACCTATAGTGTTCTCCATAGGCAGTGAGTGAGTGGTAAGAGGGAAACTGGCTTGGGCTTTTGCAATGCTACAATACTGCTACTAAAGATGAAGCATCAATTGCACACACTTGCCACACACATTCAGTGCTGCATGCATTGAATCCACTTTAAGTTAAAAAAAAAGTGTGGTTCAAAGGTGTGAGTAAATCTGCTAATTTCCCATTGTGAAGCATGGCTTTGTTCTTTCTTAGACGACTTCCCCTTCTTTAACTACAATTCTTAGCATACAGATAAAGATTTATAACTCAATCAAAAAAACTATTTTGTGGCAGAATGTGGTAGCTCAGTAGTTCACGCAATCAAAAGCAACAGAATAATAAACGAAAATTTTGTTATGTGGGTGATATAGATGACTATCAAGAATAATAAGTACTAAGCAGGCAATATTGTCAACAGCACACAGCCCACTGCTCTACTGTGGCAACTCAATAAACTATTTGAAAGAAAGTATGGAGACAATAAAGGCAGGGCATGGTGGCACATATTTGTAATCATAGCACTCAGGAGGCAGAGGTAAGAGGATCTGTACAAGTTTGAGACTAGCTGGGTCTACATAGAGAGTTCCAGGCTAGCCAGGGCTCCATAGAAAGACTTTATATCAAGAAGGAGGGGATTGGTAATAAGGGTGTAGACACTAATTAAAAAAGAAGAGCTGGTGTGATGCAGAAGGATTGCAGGTTCACAAGGTGGGCAACACAATGAGACCGTCTGTAAAAATAAAAATTTTAAAAAAGTGAAGTTAGCCTGGTGGTGGTGGGGTACACCTTTAATCCCAGCACTTGGGAGGCAGAGGCAGGTGGATTTCTGAGTTCAAGGCCAGCCTGGGCTACAGTGTGAGTTCCAGGACAGCCAGGGCTACACAGAGAAACCCTGATGTGAAAAAAAACAAATGAAACCAAACAAACAAACAAAAAAGTGAATTTAGAGCTGTGAAGATGGTCAGTGGCAGAGCACTTGCCTTGTACACACAAGTCCCAGGGTTTGACCTCAGTTATGAGAAGGAGAGAAGGAGAAGAAGAAGAAGAAGAAGAAGAAGGAGGAGGAGGAGGAGGAGGAGGAGGAGGAGGAGGAGGAGAAGGAGAAAAGGAGAAGGAGAAGGAGGAGGAGGAGGAGAAGGAGGAGGAGGAGAAGGAGAAGGAGAAGGAGAAAAGGAGAAGGAGAAGGAGAAGGAAGGGGAAGGAGAAGGAGAGAGAAGGAGAAGGAGAAGAGGAGGAGGAAGAAGAGGAGGAGGAGGAAGAAGAAGGAGGAGGAGGAAGAAGAAGGAGGAGGAAAAGAAGAAGAGGAAGAGGAAGAAGAAGGGGAGGAGGAGAAGAAGAGGAAGAGGAAGAAGGGGAGGAGGAGGAGGCAAAGGAGGAGAAGAAAAGACACACATAAAAGGCTTTTTAGTGGTTGTCCTATTGGGCATTTGCGTTCAGCTCCTCTTCTCACCAAAGAACAAGCTAACTTTTATGTTCTAATTGCACAAAAACAGGGCAGAAGAGTGTAAGCTTCGTCTCCTGCTTTAATAATGTGAATGAATGAGCATCTCCATACTTCAGAAATTCTCAAATTTGCCTCACCCCAAATTTTTCTTCTGTTTACCAGTGTGCATGCCTAAATTAGTCACTGTCAATTAGGGACAAGTCTGGCAACTTTCTGAGTGGGAGGGACACATGTGGAAGTCACAGGACAGCTCTGAGGAGTTAGTTCGCACCTTCCACCTTAACATGCATTCTGATAGGTCAAATTTCAGCAGGCTTGTGAAGCAAGGGCTTTACCCACTGAGCCATCTCTCAGGCTCATAAAACTTTCTCTAAATGCCTTTAGGACCTCCCTTTAAGTGGAACAACTTAACAAAAAATTGCTGAACAAAATATAACATATGTTTGGGCTTTTAGGGCTGCTGACTCTCACTCTCCTCCCTGGGGGAGATCATCTCTAGCTAGCTGAGGTTTACAATATGTAGCAGATCAGACTGGAACAATCTAATCCATGCAATACCAGCCAAGCTTTAGTCAAGACACTTTTCAGAATCAGTCTTTCTGAGAGATGCCCTCTTTGTAATTGGTCTATTTAAAGAAAGGGACTTTGTTTGTTTGTTTGTTTAAGTCTGCCTCTGCCTCCCAAGTGCTAGGATTAGAGGAATGTGCCACCAAGCCCAGCAAGAAAGGGACTTTTTGTAATGGTTATTGTCATTGAAGTTCACAGTCATATCATCCCACTGCCATTCTTAAATCCCAACTGTCTTTGGTTCTACAAACGTGCTTTCATTTAGGAAAATACTATGCAATCAGCTTTACAAAATCAAGCTTCCTCTATTTTTTTCCTGGGAGCAGGTGGATTTTCAAAATAGGGTTTCTCTGTGTAGCTCTGGCTATTCTGGAACTCACTTTGTAGACCAGCTGGTCTTGAACTCAAAAATCACCAGCCTCTGCCTCCTGAATGCTGGGGTTAAAGCTGTGTGCCACCATGCCCAACTACTTTCTCAATTTTTGATGATGTGTCCTCAAAAGTTGAAATTTTATGCTATATCTACAGTTTTATGAGAAGATTTTAAGATGGATGAATATATGTGTGATTATAACAGAATGGGTCCCTGAATACATAGTAAAGTCTAATTCATGGGTTAGTAGAATACTGTCCCTTCCCTTTTTAGAATACATCTGCTGGGGGGATGGAGAAATGGCTCTGTGGTTAAGCACATTTGGTATTCTTCCAGAGGACTCAAGTTCCATTTCCAGAACCACATCAGGTGGTTCACACCAGCCTGTTAACTCCAGCTCCAGGGGGGTCTGATACCTTCTTCTGGGCTCTGTGGGTGCCTGTATTCACATGCGCACAGGCACACACAGGCGCACACACACACACACACACACACACACACACACACACACACACACTGAAAAAATGAAAACAAATCTTTAGAGCACTGGCTGACTTTCCAGGGTTTCTGGGTTCAATTCTCTGCACCCACATGGTGGCTCACAACCATCAGCAACTCCAGTTCTACAGGATAAGATTCCTTTTATTTTCCCCCCAAACCTCTGCAGGCACCAAGCATGCACATAATATGCACATGTATATGCAAATAAAATACACTCACCCATGAAAAATAAAAAACTAATAAACTAATAACAATAGTGACAGACACCTGTAATCGCAGCACATGGGGATGTTGATGCAAGAGGGTTGCTATGAGTTCTAGGCCAGTCTGGAAAACAGAGATCCAGGAGTGCATGAGCCATATAATGAGCTCCTGTCTCAAAAAACAAAACAAAAATAGTCGGGCATGGGGGCTCACATTAGCAATCCCTGCATTCAGGATATTAAAGCAGGAGGATTGCCAGGAGTTCAAGGCCAGCCTGGTTTACAGAATGAGACCCTAGCTCAAACAAAACAAAACAAAGTGAAGAAAAAAGAAAAGAGTGTCTGCTCACTGAAAAGTCAGTCTTCCTAAGTGAACTCCACTCTAGTTAAAAAAAAAATTGTGGAACATGGGAAAATCGGACAGGTGTGCATTTCCTCATACCAGGCATACCACACATCACTGCAAGACCAAAACATGTTACAGCTTCAGAACTAAGACAGGAAAAGCTGTTTTTCTTGTTGTGTGTGCATTTGCTTCAAGCACTGCAGCCTTCTAAACATTAAGTTGTTTAAATGATCATGATTCCAGTTGAATGATTCAAATTTATATACGTTATGGAAAAGTGGAATAATTCAATTAAAAATATCTTCATGGTAAAATACCCTGTTCTCTCATGGGTCTGGGAAACGTTGCTTGGGAATGATGTGGAAAGTCTAATTAAATTTGTTAAGTGTCTTTTTTGGTGTGTGGTGCTGAGGACTGAGTCCATGTTTACCACTGAGCTATATTTGTAATCCTACCTTCCAAATATTCCTAAATAGATTATTTCAGCCAACCTCAAATTTGGTCCCATAATATTTACTCTTAGAGTAAAACTGTTTTTTTTTTAATTAAGAGAATTGAAAATTCATACATCAGATTGGTTCACTACAAGAAAATCTGCATTTTCCTTTCTATTTCAGCAGAGACACTGATGGATGATAAAGCCATTTGAGTAAAGGCTTTGATTTTACAGGAATCTCGGAATCAGAGCTAGCACAAGACTGTACTAGTCTTCTCAATGGATCTTTTCAAGGCTGAGTTGTGATCCTAATGCGTTCACTGTGTTCCATTCTTTTCCCTCCACGAGGAAGGACCTGCTTTATCATGTGGAGACAAATTCCTTGGGTACTGTGCTCAGAAGACAATAGCCATTCTTATCCTATACATCCTTTTCAGTTTCTTTGGTGGCACCTGTGGCTCTTATTTCCTTTCCTAAGCTTCCGTGGCTTTCTTTCAAAACTCTCAGCAGCCACTTAAGTTCTTTTGACCCCAAAGTGAGCCCTGCAAAGGCCTAGCAGCCAACCCAAAACAATGCGGAGGCATGTGACTTAAGAAGGAAAGATTTCAGAGAGAATTGTAGAAAATATTGACTGCTTCCAGGGTGGCACTTGTTTCCAATATAGCAGGTTGGCTCAAGTTGGAAAAGAACATTACTACCTGTGTTGTGTGTGTGTGTGTGTGTGTGTGTGTGTGTGTGTGTGTGTGTGTGTGTGTTTTACCATGGGTGTTGGATCCCTTGGAACAGGAATTACAGACAGTTATGAGCTGCCATGTGGGTGCTGGGAATTGAACCTGGGTCCTCTGGAAGAGTAGTCAGTGTTCTTAACCTCTGCGCCATCTCTTCAGCCCCCTACTTTGATTTTAAATAGGAGAAAATCAGAGTACAAGGGGTCCTGGAGCCCCACAGTTGTCACAAAGGTTGAGCAGAAGAGAATCATTGAGCCCTTGAGGTTTGCCAAGCCTGGGTAACTTGGTGAGACCCTGGCTCAAAAGAATCAATCAATAAAAACAGAAATAATTATTTCAACCACTAACAGTTATGGAGCATTTATTCCATGTCTAGCATTGTTGTAAGTACTTTGCTAGTTTTAAATGATTAATCTTGTTGGTGAATTCTATTGGCAAAAGATTAAAGATTTATTACCACAATATAAAAGTAAGTTTCTCATTGTAAAAATAAGAAATTAACACAATCATCTCTGTTTAAAAATATATTGCCCCATCAGCCTTTCACAATGGAAGAAAATAATTGTGTTAGTTTATAAGTATAAAAACCTAGTATTCTTGGTATATGGCTCAGTGGTACAGCATTTACCTAGCACATGTAAGGCCCAGGTTTAATCTGCAGCGCAAGAAAAAAAAAGTCAAGATAGGAAAAATATCAACATTAAAAAAACTCCAGGGGCTGGAGAGATGGCTCAGAGGTTAAGAGCCCTGGCAGCTCTTCCAGAGGTCCTGAGTTCAATTCCCAGCAACCACATGGTGGCTCACAACCATCTGTAATGAGATCTGGTGCCCTCTTCTGGCCTCCAGTCATATATGCTGTATACATAATAAATAAATCTTTAAAAAAAAAAAAAACTCCAATAGTACAGCATGGTTGCACACACATTTAATCCTAGCACTGGGGAGGTAGGTAGAGTCAGGTAGATCTCTGAGTTCAGGGTTCCTTCTTCAGAGGGAATTCCAGGACAGCCAGGGCTACACAGAAAAACCCTGTCTTGAAAAACTAAAAACTGAACAAACAAACAAAACCACTAACTTCAGTTTGTATTACTTAAAATGAAAACAAATAATTAATTATAGTTCTGCCTTTGAAGTTTATATACAATATTCAGAGCCTTTTCTGTCTTATATATATATTCTTGAAAATTAATAGAAACTGGTTTTGTTGGTCCTTAGTTTACACTGAATACTCCTTTACACTCCAATTCACATAAACCCCCCAAATCTAGCATGTGAAACTACGTTCTTTCTCTTTCCTTATGCTAATAGCTGACAAGAATTGTATTCTCTGTTTCTTGGGTAGTTAAGCCATAGTCCAATTTTCTTCAATAACCTGCAAGCTGTTAAATCTGTGACAAGGCACATGAAAGAATACAGTCATTTCTATGTCCCCTTTTCTTCTAGCAGTCATGGCAGCAGCATTTTTATTGTTTATGTGGGTTACTTTACCATCATAGTCCAAGTTTGAAAACATTACTATTTTATGTGTATGGGTGTTATGCCTGCAGGTATGTCTGTGTACCACATATGTGCTTGGTGTCCTTGGAGACCAGAAGAGGGCATGGGATCCCCTGGGACTGGAGTCACAGATGTTTGTGGGCTGCCATGTGGGTGCTGGAAATCAAATCTAGGACTTCTAGAAGAGCAGCCAGTGTTGCTGAGCTATTTGTCTAGGCCCCAGTTCGAGTTTCTTGATTAGTAGGGATTAACTAGGAAAGGCTACTTGCCCTCTGGACAATGCCGGTTAAGTCATTTTCTTGTTTTAAGTTGAAGCAGGGCAGAGTGGTCACACTTTTAATTCTAGCTCTCGAGGCCAAAGCAGGCAGACCTCTGTGAGTTTTAGAATAGCATGGTCAACATAGTCTGTTCCAGGACAGCCGGGGCTATGGAGAGAAATTCTGCCTCAAACTAAAGTGTAAACCCTTCTACTTCTAAAACATTACTTTGACCTAAAATGTTTTCCTTGATATTTTGTTCTAGAAAATCCCCACTGTTGCCCAAATTATTTTAAAGAACATACTAAGACAACTTCACCTTATTTTTTAAAAGCCACTAAAGGATGTGTGGAAAGTATAGTGTTTCAGAATACACAAAACAGAAAGTGTGCCCAAGATCATTTTCTTTGTAGACACGTTTATAATTTTGTCTTCAACAGTACCAGTTAGACTACAAATCCTAATACCTCAGGCTGCTGCTTTCTAGTAGATACAAAGATTCTCGGCTGTAAGTTGTATCAAAAGCAACTGAGCATAGCTTACTACTGCTCTGGCTTGCCTTCAGTTCACAGCGACCCATGCAAGTTACGTAAGGAGCCATGCAAGTGCTCAAATCAGAAACCATTCGTAACTTACTATTGAACACAGAATTCAAAGCAAAAGACTTTGGCCAGAACTGGAGACAGAAAGGATGGGAGGAAATCAGTTTTTCAAAGGGAAAATGGGAAGACCTAGTAATGATACTAATGACAGAAGCTTCTAGTTTTCAAACAGTAGAGACCTCCCCTCCCCCACCACTGACGGTTGTTTCTGAGCCTATGATGTGTTCTTTGAGTTAGTTCTAATCAGAGGGAACATATCTGGAATTCACTTGTCATATTGTCAAATTCGTGAGTCATAGTAGCTCATGAGAGCATATGTTCTAATAGCAGCTATCTTGGTGCCAAGATAAAGCATAGAAAAGGAGGACAGGCGGGTTGGATCTTGATGACAAATATTAAGCACTAATTACTAGTTTGTGGATATTGAAGAGAATGCCTAATAAGATCTAGTCAAACTCAGGCTTAAAGTAACAACAAATACTCAGGCAGTATGGTATACTGCTATAATCTCAGCACTGGGGATTCTGAGGCAGGAGGGATCACAAATTAGATGCTAGTCTGAGCAACACAGCCAAAGGTAGTCTTAAAAACCAAGTAAATGAGCTGGGCAGTGGTGGCGCATGCCTTTAGTCCCAGCACTCGGGAGGCAGAGGCAGGTGGATATCTGTGAGTTTGAGGCCAGCCTGCCCTACAAAGCAAGTTCCAGGACAACCAGGGCTGTTACACAGAGAAACCCTGTCTTGAAAAACAAAACCAAGTAAATGAATAAATAAATAGTAATATCCATAAAATCTTAGAGTAGGCCAGGTAAGTAGTATATGCCTTTTTCCCTCAGCTCTCTGGAGGCTAAGGCAGGATGACCATGATTTTAAAGTTAGACTGTCTCAAAAACAAAAACAAAACAAACTCTAACCCAAACAAAAAACATAAACATGTATATTTGTTTTTTGAGGCAGGGTCTTACTTTGCAGCCATGGGTGGCCTGGAATTTGCTATGTAAACCAAACTGGCCTTGAAATCATTGAGGTCCACCTGCTTCTGCTGTGATTATAGGTATGTATCACCATGCCCTTAGGGTGTTCTTTTTTAAATGAATTTTTATGTTTACAATACATGTATGTTTGCGGCCCACTTATGCGCAGTGCCTGAGGAAGCCAGAAGAGGGTGTCGGATCCCGTGAAACTGGAATTACAAACAGTTGTGAGCTGCCATGTAAGTACTGGAAGTTAAGCCCAGGTCCTCTGGAAAAGCAGCCAGTACTCTTAACTGTTGAGTCATTTCTCCAGCCCCTTAAGGGTGTTCTTATCAGAGAGAAGAAGCAACAGCTCTTTAAAAAGACATCTTGCAATAATCTGTTAACAAATCTAGACTGAAAATCTGTAAGTCAATAAAATCGGGACTGTAATTGCTGGCAGCTAAAATAGCTAGATCTTGATAAAGAACCACGTGCCTGTCACACATGCTGCAGGCACTGAGCTAAATGCTTACAGGGGAGAAGAGTTACGAAATCAGCCAAGAACCTGGAAGACTATTTGATGACACTAGACAAGAAAACAAAAATTGCAAATGCCTCTTCCAACAGACGGAAAGGATATGCTTCTAGCTTTTATTTATCAAGATGATCACCCTGGAGAAAATGGTACAGTTAAATACTACTGGTACAGGGCTTAGAAAACACCTTTTAATCAGAAAGTTCAGCTTAGGAAGCTTCGAAGACTTAGTCATATGATATCATTAAACTTATGAAGCACACTGTTCTCTATGGGGGAGGGAAAGAATGCTTCAAAGATGTCATTTAGCATCTTGAAAGATACCCTCTAATGATGCCCCTGAAGGAGATTGTTTCTGCCCACTGTGAGCACTGTGTTATAGCTTTGTTTCTGTCGATGGACCTTTTCTTGACATTTTGTTAAGTATTCTGAACAGAATGACAAAAATGTTACTCGGTGTCAGAGTATTAACATGATATATTTAACTATTCAATACAATAGTATTTACATTTTTAAGACTCCCACTAGACAATGGAACAACAATGACTTTTAATAATCACAGATTTTTCCCATACTTACATAAACAAATTCATTAAAACTTATCTTCCCATCTTTGTTTCTGTCACCATCCAGCATGAGTTTTTGAATAATTTCTCTCACTTTATATCCTGGCAGTGGCATATTGGCTTCCTTGAAAAGCTCATGAAGTTCATAGTCGCAAATGTATCCATTGCTGTTGAGATCTTTGTGGAAAGGAAGGAAAATCCAGCCAAAGAAAAAAACAAAAAAATAAAACAGGAAAAAAGGTTAGAAATAAATTTGTAAGACTAATATATAAAAAAGAATATTATCACTTCACAAGTTTGCCTAATTACAGTATTATTTTTATCATTTGGAATGTAAGGATGTTTGGAAGGGAAATGTATATTTTAACTGACAGGGCAATGTTTTGTTTATATCATGTATCTTGTATTTTAAACAATGTGTACAAAGCTTTACTTAAAAATAACATCTCTGATTATAAAAAAGTATACTTTCTGGTTAATAAAGTTATTATTAAACCATAGAACCAAGAGGAATCTTAAGAACAATACTTTATATACCAACAAAACTTTGTCATGGTATAACATAATTTCTACTGTACCTATGCAGGAATTTTATCCTATTTTTTTCTTTTTGCAAAAGAAGTTTTATGATATAGCACTGATTCTGTCTTAAAGCACATCTGATATCAAGCAAATGCTTTCAGGCCAAGTTTTTTAGTTAATGTAAACAAGTGTTAATCTAAGACAATAGAGAATTTACAAGAATAAATGCAGTCCTGAGTAAAGCAGATGTTTAAAATGATTTTATAAATGTCATTTTTATTTTGGGGCTATTACAATTTTAATTAGAATATGCAAAATGCTGATAAATGAATAATGCTTATTCAAAACTATGAAAAATGGAGGCAAAGCCACCAACAAATGACTACAAGTCAGCTTTTTGAAAAAAGCAGGCACATGTATGCATGTATGTATGCATATGTGTGTGAATAAATTTTCACTTTTACCAGAAATATCAGATATATAAATTGAAATCTAAAGGAAGAAAATAATCTGCAAATAAGCAAATATCCCAAGATGACCATGCTACTTGACTATTTACAGAAATGTTTTATGACTAGGGAATTTACTTAAAAGTTCTGCCAAGGCAGCGTGAAGTGGTATACATGTTTAATCCCAGCACTTGGGAGGCAGAAATAGGTTGATTTCTGTGAGTTCAAGGTCAGCCTGGTCTACAGGGTGGGCTCTAGAACAGCCAGGGCTACAGCCCTGTCTCATAAACTAAATCAAGAATAACAAAAAGCCCTGCCAAGTATTGTTCTTGGAACCAAAGATGTCACAGGATGTCTTGCACTTTTGAATCCCACATTCTAACCAGAATACATACATAGAACAGCAAGTGTGACTGTAAGACACAACACAATATAACAATGTAAATATAATTTACATAAGGGATATTTGAAGCAGAGAAGAGGATTAGAGCAGCAGCTATCACCCCACCTGCCACTGAGAAATTCAGAAACATCTGGACAATTTTGCACTGCTTGTGAGACAGGGTCTTACAATGGTGCCCTGGCTAGTCTAGACCTTGCAATGACTTGTGGTGATCTATCTTCCC
>CABHPH010129716.1:0-17640 GCA_902168325.1 Peromyscus nudipes | reverse complement strand
TAGAATAAGGCGAGCCGAACTGTGGATACCACGAGTAAGATTCGTGTCCTACAACGTCAGAGCATCGCTTGTGAGACTGTGGCGCGCGCTCTATGCGAGATTTGAATGAGTTGCGGCGCGTCACCGGCACTGCCAAAAGGATGTAGACAACCCGACGCTAGGGACTCAGGGGAGCCCGAACCCGGACACTGCTTCCTCTTGTCCCACAGTCCGTTAGGATATTCTTTCATGGAAATGAAGGCACTTCCATGAGCACAGTGTCGTATACAGTGTTTAAATGTTGTCTTTCCCCCGTTTTCGGCATGACATTATTTCAAGCATAGCTGTACTCTTCACTATAAATGTAAATAAAACTTCCCTCCTCCCATGGTGGCTTGGATATAACACGCTTGCTTATTCTCTTCTCACTACCCCCCCACCCCTGCAAACACCACACCCTACAGCTGCCGACCACCATAAAACATCGAGGTCAGCTGGAGAGATGGCTCAGAGGATAAAGCGCTTGCTGAGCAAGCGCAAGGATCTAAATTTGCATTCCCAGAGCCCACATAAAGCACAGTCTATAATCCCAATGTTCTCGAGGCAAGATGGGAGGTGGAGACCGGAGAATCTCTTGAAGCTAGCCTGGTGTATGAAAAGAAAATAAACAAAGACACCCTGTCTCAAACAAGATGGCAGAGAAAAATTGACAGCTGGGTGTTGTCTTCTGACTCGCATCTGCATGTGGGCACTTGTGCACACACAGGAACACAGACCCACTTCACACACAAAGATTAAAAGAAAATCTGGGATTAACACAAGAGTTGTGTAGTAAATAGACTGAGCATGGTGAAACACTCTTTTAATCTCAACACTTAGGAGGCAGAGGTAGGAGGATCTCTATGAATCCAAGGCCAGCCTGGTCTACATAGCAAATTCCAGGACAGCCAGGACTACATAGAGAGACCCTGTTTCAAACACAAAAAGAGCTGTGTAAATGAAGTGAGCCATTCCCCTCTTTTCTTTAGCCAACCACCCAGTTGTCTAGGACAGTCCTGGCTCTACATTGAAAGGCCCACCACATATCAGACGCATGCAAGCTGTTCCCAGGGAGGAAGGCTCTAGAAGGAACAAACCTTGCTCCAACAAGTGCAGAGCTCCACAGTAGCTGCACCTATCCCAGCTGGCCTGACTGGGAACGCTCCCCACCCACACCCACACCTGTCTATGAGGCGAGTGTGAGGAGGGAGGGGGAGAGCCATGAGCATCTGTGCAGAAACTGACCAGAGGCCGGGCGAGGTGGTGCATGCCTTTAATCCTAGCACTCGGGAGGCAGAGGCAGACGGATCTTTGTGAGTTCAAGGCCAGCCTGGTCTACAGAGCGAGATCCAGGAAAGGAGCAAAGCTACACAGAGAAACCCTGTCTCGGAAAAAAAAAAAGAAAAAAGAAAAAAGAAAAAGAAACTGACCAGAGAACTTTGAACTTGAAGACAAGGGGATGGCAGGCATGTTGAGATACAGAGGGTGGGTCACTACCTATGGGCTTCCTTCCTGAAGCAGGGACAGTGCTGACCAGCAAGGTTAGGGCCAGGAGCAAGTATTCTAGGACCCAGTTTGTCACTGGTAGGGGTGGGGGAACCAGGAAATACTTCCCTGAGGAGGTGACAGCAGGGAGAGATCCAGAGGACTCCACATCGAGGATGTGCAAGTAGGGAACCCACAAAAATAAAACTAGATGAATCTCCCCAACCCCAGATGATGGGCCACCTCTTGAGGTCTCCCTAGCTCACAAACCTTGCCAAGTCTTTGACCTGCATCAGCTCACTCAGTGCTCTCAAAAGTCCAGTTCACACCATGTTTTATGAATGAGGAAACAGAGGTCCATTACCAAATCTTAGGTATTGACCTTGACTTCCCACCCCCTCATCCATTCATGCTGCCAGTCAAGGTTGACACCCTGTGCAGTGGTTTGAATGTAATTGGCCCCCATAAGCTCATGGGAAGTGGCACTATCAGGAGGTGTGGCTTTGTTGGAGGAAGTATGTCATTGTGAAGGTGAGCTTTGAGGTCTCATATATGTTCAAACCATGCCCAGTGTCTCAAACCACTTCCTGTTACCTATGGGTCAAGATGTAAGAACTCTCAGCCCCTTCTCCAGCACCATGTCTGTCTGCATGCTGCCTTGCTTCCCGCCATGACAATAATGGACTAAACCTATGAACTGTAAGCGACCCACCCCAATTAAATATTTTGCTTTATAAGAATTATGGTGGTCAGGCGGTGGTGGTGCATGCCTTTAATTCCAGCACTTGGGAGGCAGAGGCAAGGAGATCTCTGAGTTCAAGGCCAGCTGACCTACAGAGTGAGTTCCAGGACAGCCAGGGCTACACAGAGAAACTCTGTCTCAAAAAACAAACAAACAATAACAAAAAAAGTTATCGTGGTCATGGTGTCTCTTCACAGCAATAGAAGGCACGGTGCTCCTCAGCAAATACTGCATGAGAATATCCCAATGGCCATTCCCCAGCCACAGTCCAATCACCTCTGTCTGAATCATTGGCATCACCTCTCCCCCTTCCTCCCAAGACAAAGTTAAGATGTCAGATGTCGCAACCACTTCCAAAGCTGTACACGCTCTAAAAGGCCTCTTCACACCATCCAAGTGTTGATTCCTATTCTGAGCTTTAGTTGCTTCCTTATTTTGAGTGCTGTGGGTCACCTTAGGATGTCAGCTCCAGGAGGGCAGGAACCTTGAAAAGGCCCAGCATCATCTGGCCCATATCTGGGACTCCTGTCAGGGTCCCAAGAGATTCCTCTCATATAGTCTGATCTAATTGACATAAAAATGATGGGAAGAAAGAGTAGATGATTATGATGGGAAAAAAGGGCAGGTTATTGTATCTACTTTAATCCAAAAAACAACTATTAATCTCAAAATATTTTACATTAGTGTGGATTTTAGTTTATTGATGTAAATTTAAAGTTTATTTTGTTATACTGTATGTATATTTCTACTCTTGTTTAAGGTATTAGGTTTATGCAGCTCACTTAAAAATGTAAAACTTATAGTTATGTTATGTTTTCTAACTATACAAAGATATATTTCAGATAGATTATCTTCAAACACTTCAAAGCCCTACAGAATATGACATTTAAAATGTTTTAATAACTTAGACTTTTCATGACAGTGAGACATGTCTACTCCTGGCAGCACCAATCTACTTCAGAGAAGATGATGGGCACCAAAGAAACTCCACATGAAGTTTGCTTTCTTTATGGCAAAAGCTAGCCATGTGGGCAAAGAAACTGCCCTTGCCTCAATTGCTGACAGTTACTGTCCAAACTGGACAGCTGGACATAAGAAAAGCAACTACCAAACTTTGCCAAAACAAGATAGGCCAGTCCTTCAAAATTTCCTGCTTCTGAGAAAAGTCTTTCAGCTATGCCAAGCATGTAGGCCAAAGATGGATGCCCCATTGTTACAGAGGAACTTTGGATGACTGTCTAGGCAACCTGATGTCCCAGTCATTAGGTAACATTTCATCCTTCTGGAGTCTTTGATAGAACTGAAAACTAGATAGAGTTATAAATTTTCTTGGTTATAATAAAAGGTAAATTAGATATAAAGCCTTAGACATTAATAAGACAGATAGATAATTGAGTGTTTTCTCTGATTTTGTAAAATACAAATAGACTAAACATTGTAACTATAATTCTTGCTTAATAACTGTTTTGTTATATGTAATTTTACTACATTAAAATTAAAACCTTTCTTTTTGATTAGACAGAAAGGGGGAAATGCTGCAGGATGGTCCTTGTGTATGCTGTGAATGTGAATTGCCCCGTTGGTTGATAATAAAGCTTTTTTTGCCTATGGCAAGGCAGGATAACTTTAGGCAGAACCATCAAACTGAGGATTCAGAGGAAGAGGGGCGGAGTCTGGCAGACTCAAGCTGGTCACCCAAGGAACAAGATATCAGAGGATCATTAAGCCACTGATTAATACATAGATTAATAGAAATGGGTTAATTTGTTTTTTTTTAATTTTTAAAAAAGACTTAATTATTTATTATATACACAGTGTTCTGCCTGCATGTTTGCCTGAATGCTAGAAGAGGGGACCAGATCTCATTATAGATGGTTGTGAGCCACCATGTGGTTGCTGGGAATTGAACTTGGGGCTTCTGGAAAAGCAGACAGCGCTCTTAACTTCTGAGCCATAGCTCCAGCCCCAGAAATGGGTTAATTTAAATTTAAGACTAGTTAATAAGCCTGAGCCATTGGCTAAGCATTTATTATTAATATAAGCCTCTGTGTGGTAATTTGGGAAGTGGCTGCTGGGCATTTGGCATCGGGTATCAGAATAGAAAGACTTCGCCTCCATTTACACCTAATGCAGCACTACTCCTGGAAGTGAGTACTGTTGGGGAATATTATTTTTAGGTGTGTTGCTTTTTTTTATATTGTATTTGTTTAACTCTGTGAAGCTGTGTTACTGTGCCTGTGTAAAACACCTGATGGTCTAATAAAGAACTGGCCAATAGCAAGGCAGGAGAAAGGATAGGTAGTGCTGGCAGGCAGAGAGAATATAGAGAGGGAGAAATCTGGGAGAGAGAAGAAAAGAGATCGAGGAGCCAGAGAAGGAGGAGGACTCCAGGAGTCAGCCACCCAGCTACACAGCAGGCCACGGAGTAAAGTTTACAAAAGTAAGAGAATGGGAAAAGCCCAGAGGAAAAAGAGAGATGGGATAATTTAAGTTAAGAAAAGCTTGCTAGAAACAAAACAAGCTAAGGCCAGGTATTTATAATTAAGAATAAGCCTCCGTATGTGGTTTACTTGGGAACTTGTTGCCAGCCCCCCCCCCCTAAAAAAAAGACCAAAGACCAGCCAACAACAGCGCACCCTCTGGTGATAAAGTAGGTAATATACAAGAGGATGGAGGCAGCCTGGCAGAGAAGAGCCAAAGCAAGTAGTTAGGACTCCTACCAGAAATGCGGACAGTGGCCTTATCTAGCAAGGGACTGCAAAAGCCCTGGGGGCAAAGAGGAGTGAATTTCTCCCTATCAACCTGCTATGCCATTGTGAGCAAGGGCTCCAATGTCACAGACATCCCAGACAAAGCTGACCAGTCCTGCACCAAGATGCCCTGGCTGGGACTTGACCCATATGGGCCACATTGTTGGGCTCTTCCTACTCGCTGTTGGCCTGGAGAGCTGCCCTTGCCCATATGAGCACCTCCTTGATGGCCTAGGAGCAAAGTGCTCTCACCTTCAGGTGGCAGCCTGCTTGGGTATGCTTGGCTAACCTAGAAGAATGGTGCATGACATAGGATTCCTGAACACCCACGCTGTATGACAGCAAATGGTCATTGGCTTAAATCTAAACGTCACTCATTCAACAAACTCCTCTGTGTCAGGCCTTGGAGGGCTCAGACACATCACTAGTGGTGGTACTGGAGACCTTAACAACCTTTTTAGCACTTACCCTGCTCCAAGGCCTCTGTCTTGGTTTTAATTTTGTGGGCGAGTGAGATGGTTCATAGGGTAAAGACACTTGCTCCAAGACTGATGATCTGAGTTCAATCCCCAGACCTACATGGTTAAAGGATAGAACTGACTTCACAAGTTGTTCTTGGACCTACACATACACACACACACACACACACACACACACACACACACACACACACACGCACACACAGCACATGGTCACTCAATGGCAGAGCCTGGATGGGAGCTGGCTTTCACACTTCCTCTCCTCTCCCTCCTGGCTGATGAGCAAATGGATACTCCTCTCCCTTGGGTGTTCCTGCCCTGACCTCCTCTTCTTTGCTCATGTATCTGGGGGCATGGGGTCCTGTGGCTTGAGCCAAGACAGCTCTGGATGAGACAGCCCATTGGGACTATCACCCAACAGTTAGGCTGTCTGCCAATGCCTCTCCCAGCTTCACAGAGAACCTTTTTGTCCTGTAAAACTCTGACCTACTCCTTAACTGATCCACAGATTCAACTTGGACCCTGCCTGAACCCCAGGTGGCTCTGTTTGTTTTCTAGAACTCTACCAACCAATGGGATAGAGTTGAAAACCTACGAACTAACCCATGGTGAGCAAACACTCCAGAAAGGACGTCAAAGAGTAAAGTCAGAGCCACCTCATGTCAGATGCTAATTAAGCCCAACTAGGATTAAAATTAGCACTATAATACTCCAGAAGAAACATAGGTGTAGATTTTTTGTGTCCTTGGATTAAGCAGTGGTTTCTTAGGTATGACGTCTGAGTCTAAGGTGGGGAGAGTGAGAGCTCCCAAATTAAAAATGTCTCCTTCAACAGATGATTTTAAACAAAATGGAAGAAGTCTTGAGACTGGGGTTCAGCCCCTGAGCACAGAGGTGTCAGCCACAAGCCTCAGCCTCGGAGCCCTTGCACAAGGTGTCTTTGACCTCTGTAGGCCATATGCATTATGAGGACCCCATCTGGGGAAGGGCTGGGGGTGAAGGGCTTAAGGGTTTTTCTTTCCTTTCTTTCTTTCTCTTTCCTTTCTTTCTTTCTCTTTCCTTTCTTTTCTCTCTCTCTCTCTTTTTTTTTTTTTGACAGTCTCTCTACATAATGGGTCTCTGGGACTCACTCTGTAGTCCAGGCTGGCCTTGAACTCGCAGAGCTTGGCCTGCCTCTGCTTCCCAAGTGCTACTGGAGTGAAACATCTTCATCTGAAGTGAGGGATGAGGCGGTGGCATGGAGGGTGGGGGCGAGTGGGGCATAAAAACAGTAAAGAGCAGGAAGAGAAGCCTCTTGTGCACTGACATTGAACTTTAATAATAACATTAACACCAGCGAGTGCATTTGTTTGCTCATGCTGCCGTAGCAAAAGCCATAGACAGAGGGGTCCAAATAACAGAAATCTATTTTCTCACACATCACCCAGATACCAGCATACCTCTGCTCTTGGTAAAGTTTTCCTTCCTAGTTCACAAATAGCAATCTTCTGGATCTGGTCTTATGCTTACATGGTAGAGACAGCTCTCTGTTATCCCCTTCTTATTAAAAAGGTGTGTGTGTGTGTGTGTGTGTGTGTGTGTGTGTGTGTCTGTGTGTGTCTGTGTGTGTGTGTGTGTCTGTGTGTGTGCCTGTGTGTGTCGCTCATGCCTGTATGCCTGTGGAGGTCAGAAGAAGGTATTAAGTGTCCTCCTCTATTAATCCTCCTCTGACCTGTTCCTTTCAGGCAAGGTCTCTCCCTGAACCTGGAGCTCACATTTTCTAGACTACATTAGGAGCCAGCAAGCTTCAGTAATTCTCCTGTCTCTGCTCTCCTTAAAGCTGGGGTTATAGATGTTCATGGAGCACCTGGCTTGTTATATGTGGGTACTAGGATCAGCACTCTTGTGCTCATGATTGTGTGCAAGCTCTTTTAACTACCAAGCTATCTATCTCTCCAGCCCCTGCCCTCTCTCCCTAGAGGGTCACCAGCCCTGTTAGATCAGCCCCTCCCCACACATGAGTTCATTCAATCTTTATAACCTCCTCACAGGCCCCATCAGGGACTGGAGTATCTACATAAGTGGGGTAGGGGTATCCAATGCAGTCCAAAGCAACAGGAATAATAGCTATCAAATGGTGGTTGGTAGATGTGTAACAATGCACCTACTAAAAATTAAAGTCCCAGGAGCTGGAGAGATGGTTAAGAAAACTTGTTGCTCTTGCAGAACACCTAAGTTTGGTTACCAACACCCTCATGGTGGCTCACAAACATCTGTAACTCCAGATATAGAGGATCTGACACCTTATTCTGACCTCCGTGGGCACCAGGCACACATGTGATGCATCCACATACATACAGGCAAAACACTCACACAAATGAAAATAAAGTCCCAATTTATACAATTTTATAGTTTCTTTACTCAAAATACTTCATCCACTGCCAATTTTAAGCTACCAATGCCAACTAAAATGAATGGTGTTGGAAAGAGACACACAGTAACAACTATTGCCTGATGATTCCACTCAGATAAACAGACTGAGACAATCTCAAGAGGATAGATGAATGTAAAATAGGAGTTAGAAAGTGATGAGGCTTTTAGTAGAGTGTAATTGGAAGTATACATAATTAAACTTTTAAACAGAAGCTGTTAGTAAGAACGTTTCTGTAGATTTAACAGCCTGCTTTCTCAACTTCAGCATGTACTGAACCTCATAGTTCTAGTAACAGCCAAGTGCTTTGTTACTGTTATTTTCTTTTATTGATATATTTATATATTTTAAATTATCCAAGCCGGCTCTTAGGATCTGCCTGTCTCTACTCTTCAAGGCTGGAGTAATAGACACATGCAGCCATGTCTGTCTCTTTAAATAGGGGCTGGAGATTCAAGCTCAAGTCCTTATGCTGGCATAGCAATCTTTCTTCCCCACAGAAACAACCATCTCTCCATCTCCAAGCCGTAGGTGTCTTAATGAAAATAACAAGCCGGGCATGGGAGACTCAGGCAGGACTCCAAGACCAACCTGGACTACTTAGTGAACTGCAAGCCATCTTGGATAAATAGCAAGCACTGGCCTTGCAAGTGTGAAGACTTCAGTTCCATCTTCAGAACACAGGTAAAAAGCAGAGCAGAAAGCTGGGTGGTGGTGGAGCACGCCTTTAATCCCAGCACTGGGGAGGCAGAGGCAGGTCTCTGAGTTTGAGGCCAGCTTGGTCTACAGAACTAGTTCTAGGAGCTAGGGCTACACGAAGAAACCCTGTCTTGAAAAAAAAAAAAAAAGGCAGAGGACGGTGGGCTATTTGTAAACCCAGAGACAGCAAGGTGGGAGGCAGAGGCAGGTGGATCTCTGGAGCTCACTGGCCAGTGTGCTCTACTTGGTGAAGTTCCAGGCCAATGAGAGATACTGTCTCAAACAAAAGGTTGGAAGGCATCTGAGAGACAACACCCAAGGTTGGCCTCTGACTTTATTTTTTTTTTTTTTTTTTATTTTTTTATTTTTTTTTTGGTTTCTCTGTGTAGCTTTGCACCTTTCCTGGATCTTGCTCTGTAGCCCAGGCTGGCCTTGAACTCACAGAGATCCGCCTGGCTCTGCCTCCTGAGTGCTGGGATTAAAGGGGTGCACTACCACCTCCAGGCTGACTTTAATTTTAAATGGATGCATAGATTGTTACACATTCATCCTGTTGTTATGGACTGAATTGGGTACCCCTGCTCTAGTCGTGTAGAAGCTCTAATCCCTAATGGGGCCTGTAAGGAGGAGTTCAAACATTAATTGGCCCCATAAACTCATTGGCAGAGGCACAATTAGGAGGTGTGGCTTTGTTGGAGTGGGTGTGGCCTTGGAGGAAGTGTATTGCGGTGGGGGTGGGCTTTTGTAACATGAATTACTAAATGGTCTTTTAATAAAAAACTGGAAACCTGATAGTGGGGTGAAAGCTGAAAGATCAGAGAGATAAAGGAACAAACCACCTCTTACCTCTAGGACTCCTCAGCCTGAAAAGCTCCAGCTGAAAGAGCTTCTAGCTGAATTGGACGCTTCTGCCGAAAAGCCTTTAGTTCCTGTCTCCTCATGCCTTGTACACCTTTCTTGTTGGGATTAAGGGCGTGTGATTCCCAGTACTGGGAATGCAGGTGTGTGCCACCACGGCCTGGCCTCTGTGTTTAATCTAGTGGCTTGTTCTGTCCTCTGATCTCCAGACAAATTTTATTAGGGTACACAATATATCACTACAGGCTTTGAGGTCTCCTTTGCTTAAACGTTGCTCAGTGTGACACACATTTCCTGTTGCCTACAGGTCAAGATGTAGGATTCTCAGCTCCAGCACCATGTCTGCCTGCACACCACCATGTCCCACCATGATGATAATGAACTAAACCTCTGAAACTGTAAGCCATAAGCCACCCCATTAAATGTTTTCCTTTATAAGAGTTGCAGTGGTCATTGTGTGTGTGTGGGGGGGGGGCAAAACAGCCTGACCACACAGCTACCATGACAGGCTTAGGGGTCCAGACACAGCTGCCATGACAGGCTTACTGGTAGGCAACACCCAGATCCAGGAAAAGCCATAAGCTTATACTACCCAGGGATCCACCCAGGGATGGGCCAGCATCTAAGGGGAAGTACCTGACATCCCAAACATTCCAACCATTAGATAAGATTACCAGATGTCCCAGAACCTAGCACACACCTATTTCCCCTTTTTTACCAAGATACCCCTAGACAAATGTCAGCCAATCAGGATCCTGAACCCTGGAAACCCCCTCTCACCCCAACCTCTGTTATGATAAAAACCCTACCCCGCCCGGGCTTGGGCCTCTCTGTTCTCACTACTGCATCAGACAGATGGAGAGACAAAGCTCAAGCTTGAAAGAAAGGCTCTTTGCTTGTACATATGGGTTTCTGTCTCCGTGGTGGTCTTTTGGGGGTCCCCATGATCTGGGCATAATAGTCATGATGTCTCTTTACAGTGATAGAAACCCAAAGACAAGAGGTAATAAAGATTAAATGAGGGCTGGAGAGATGGCTCAGAGGTTAAGAACCTGTTCTTCCAGAGGTCCTGAGTTCAATTCCCAGCACCCACATGATGGATCACAACCATCTGTAATGAGATCTGGTGCCCCCTTCTGGCCTGCGGGATACATGCAGGCAGAGCACTATTTACATAATAACAATTTTTAAAAAAGATTAAATGAGCTCATATATGGGGAGGGGCAGATCTAATAGGACTGGTGTCTACATGGACATGCATACCTGTATAATGCGCGCGCGCGCGCGCACACACACACACACACACACACGCACGCACTAAAAATACAAACGAAAAAACGTGCCTACTGTTTGTTGAGAATCTACTTTGTCTCATATTTTGTTCAAGCCGTAAGCATTTACCTTTGTTAATCCTTACTGAAGGTTCATGAGTGTGTGAGCTTTCTATCACTATAAGGAATATTTGAGACAGCTTCAAAAGTGAAAGGGTTTCCTTTGGTCCACAGGTTTGGAGGTTTCAAACCATGATTGGTTGAGCTCTTTGCTCCTGGGGCCTGCAGTGAGGCAATACTTCACATAAAGTGAAACTATTGTCTTGTGACCAGAATTATAAGAGGAGACTATCCCCTTCAGTGCCATGCCTCCCAGTGACTCAAATACTTCCTACCTGGCTAACTAGCACACTCCTATAAAATATAATTGTGCAGGTGAGGTTGTAGTTCAGAAGTTGAAATCATTCTTGATGTTTCAGACAGAGGGAGATTTAAAACCAGGGATTAATTATGAAATGACAAAGCCAAAAAAGTAGCTGTCAGGGACCTGTGACTAGATCTCCAAGTCATGCTGCAGTAGTGGTGTTTCAACTGTGCAACAAGAACATATAGAAAATCATGGTCAAGGTCACAGCTGCCTAGATCCATGAAGCTGGATGAGAGCTCAGTGAGACAGGTCCTTGTAAAGTTTACATCAGCCAGAGCCTGCACATCATGTGCTACCACTGTCTGGGGAGTAGTACCTTCTTCCTTCTCCCTCCTAGAAGTCAAATCTCACTGGCATGACCATGTCTGTCTATCCAGCATTCTAAAAGGAAAGGTCACTAGGAGATGGAGCTTTCAGCTGGAAAGCCCTTGCAGCCCAGGGTATAGAGAAATAAGTAAGTGTCGTAGAATTGGTTTATGAATAGAAATAGGTGACAAGAAGAGATAGTTTTTTTTTAAAAAGATTTATTTATGTGTATGTATGTTTGTGTGAGTGTATGCCATGTATGTGCAGGTGCCCAAGGAGGCC
Organism: Peromyscus nudipes; assembly: GCA_902168325.1. NCBI lineage: Eukaryota > Metazoa > Chordata > Mammalia > Rodentia > Cricetidae > Peromyscus > Peromyscus nudipes. The sequence continues at coordinate 5,913 of CABHPH010129716.1, read as the reverse complement.
AGAAAATGATATCAGATCCCCTGGAACTGGAGTTACAGACAGTTGCTGGAACCAATCTCAAGTGCTCTGGAAGGGCAACAGAGTCTCAGCCACTGAGCCATCTCTCCAGGTACAATAGAAGAGAATTTTTGCAATAAAAGTGTTATTTGGATCTAGGTGTAGTGATACATGTCCATAATCCCAGCACTTGGGAGGCTGAGGCAAGAGATCAAAAGACCAAAGCTTGCCTGGGCTACAGAGATAGTTCAAGGATAGCCTGAACAACTTAGTGGATCCCTGGCTTGAAAGATAAAGTAAATAGAGTGTGGGAGATAGAATGCAGTAGTAGAGTGCCTTTTTGTTTGGTTTTGTTTTTTTGAGGCAGAGTTTCTCTGTGTGGTTTTGGAGCCTGTCCTGGAACTTGCTCTGTAGACCAGCTTGGCCTTGAACTCACAGAGATCCATCTGCCTCTGCCTCCCAAGTGCTGGTATTAAAGGCATGCTCCACCACTGCCAGGCTAGTGCTTTCTTACTAAGCATGAAGCTTTAGGTTTAACTATAGTATTACAAAAATAAATAGATTGACAGATAATACTACAAACAAGATGTTATTTGCAGTTTTGTTGTGAGGGTACATGTGTATTGTGGAATATTATTTTAAGATTTGTTACATTTGTTTATGCTGTGGAATATTTGTTTAAAATGATGCAAAGATGTGTTGCATTCTTTTATGTTGCATTTGTTTAACTCTGTGAAGCTGTGTTACTTTGCCTGTCTAAAACACCTGAATGGTCGGTCTAATAAACAGCTGAATGGCAAATAGTGAGGAAGGAGAAACAGGTGGGGCTGGCAGGCAGAGAGAATAAATAGAAGGAGAAAAACATTAGAGGGAAGAAGAAAAGAGAGATCAAGGAGGAGGACATCAGTGGCCAGCCACCCAGCTACACAGCAAGCCATGGAGTAAGAATGAAAGTAAGATATACAGAAGTAAGAAAAGAAAAAAGCCCAGAGGCAAAAGATAGATGGGATAATTTAAGTTAAGGAAATCTGACTAGAAATAAGCCAAGCTAAGACCAGGCATTTATAAGTAATAATAAGCCTCCATGTGTATTTATTTAGGAGCTGGGTGACAGGCACCCCAAAAGAGCAATAAAAAACAATGAACAACACGTGTGTGTGTGTGTGTGTGTGTTATATGAGTTCATGTGGTGTGGGCAGTGTGAGTGGAAGCCAGAGGTCAATATGGAGCGTCTTCCTCAACAGCCTTCCATCTTATTTTTGGCAGTGAACCTGCAGTGCATCAATTCAGCCATACTGGCTGCTCAGCAAGCCCAAGGAATCCTCCTGTGTCTGCCTCCTCAGGGCTGGGATTACAGGCACACGCTGGGAATCTGAACTCAGGTCCACCCTCATGCTTGCACAGCAAGCCCTTTACTGACCGAGTCAGTAATCATCAATTTTGATGCAATATAGTTATAGGATTAGTAATTTTCCCCCAAGGAGTACCTCTGAGTCAGGAAGAAATAATCAAAACAGTGAAACCAAAAAAGCAAAAGCCCAGTCCACTCAGTGCTCTGGAAATTTCCCAATAGCATGCGTCAAACTAAGTATTTATGGAAATTGCTGATGTCGGATACAAAGAGCCTGTGCTGTTCTTGACTAGTAAAATTGCTATCCATCTCTATTTCTTTTTGTTTTCAGATTGGCCAATTTGTATTGATCCGTCCTGAAGTTTGCAATTGTTTGTTCTGCCTTTGATGTCTCTAGTAAGTGCTCCTCTTCGGTTACTATGCTTTTCAATTCCAAAATTAGAATTTCCACTTGATTCTTCTGTATAACCTGTCTTTGTTGAATTTCCTTATTTGTTGAATCATTGCTGTCATGCTCATCTTTTAGCTACTTAACTTTTCTAAAACTTGATCTTTGAACTTCTTTAGAATAGCTGCTTTGAAGGCTTTGTCTGATAAACCCAGTGTCTGGGACAACAGGACACAATTCTTTCTGGATTTCTTTTTTCTGAGTGTTTGTTAAATTCTTGGCCTTTGAAGTACAGTATTGTACCAACTCAGATGGTGTTTTATTTGTGTGTTTGCTCCAAACTCTGTCTCCCTGACGATGTGTAGCCGTTTTGTTTTATTTTTATGTGTAAGCCTTGCTTCCCAGCTTTTGCCTCTGTGACTTCATAGTTGAGCATTCAGCCAATTTATACTCAGAGCCAAAATGGCTTCTACCCTTGGCCAAGAGCAGAGGCTGAACAGAAGAATGGGTTCTGACCATGACCACATTCAAGTCTTCTCTGGCTTCTATACTAGGTAAGAAAGGAATCGCAACAAAATGACCACACAATTCAAAATATTTCATCAAGATAAAAGGTTTTATTTTGCAGAAGGGTGAATACCGGTGCCCGATCAAGTAGTCAAGCACTCCCCAGCAGGGGTACCACTGGGTTTTTAATCCTTGTGTGAATCATTGTGCCTCCCTCTGAGTGGTCAGGAGCTAGACTTCACATCCTTATATGATTGGCTAATTTAGTGCACCACAGCTGGTAAGTAGAATGAAATTTTCAGCACTGAGTGCAACCTTGCACATATATTTTAATTTCAGAAGGTACTGACCCTGGAGGAATTTGAATTTCTGCCAAGTGGCTTCTTTACAATTAAAAAAAAAGCATTTTGCTTTATTTTACCTTTTGATAGAAAAGATAGTACAAACTAAGAAATAAAGGGGGGAGGAGTACATTTCTTTTACATATCCCACAATCGGAGAGGGAAAGGAAGTAGATGAGGAGAAAAGAAGAGTGGATAGGGAGTGGGGAGCAAGTTTTCAGTGAGTCCCTGATTCCAAGGCACTAACCCCTTGACAGGAGCCCCACCCTCATGACCTCCCAGAGACTCCTCAAATATGCTCACATGTGTAAGTTCCCAGGAGCTGGAGGAAAAAAACCTTTCTGTCATACTTGGACATGGGACCTCTATAAAGTGAAATTCCAACTGGGGCTCCAGTTGTATGGGAAAGATATGAAGACCTAATGGCTGCTGGGTCAAGGAGACTAAGCTGAGAATGTACAGGAACGTGTGAATGGATTTCTGTAAAGTGACTGCAGCTGTCTCCCCCTCATGAATATGCTCATGGGGTGGATACTACATAACATTAGAGACCTCCCTCCCTGTTGTGAGATGACAAACAGGTAAGTTTACCCTTCAGTCCATATTAACTGACTACACTCCATGAGAACATACAGAATTACCTAATCTCTTATACATCATCATATGCCATTAATTTGAAACAATGAACAATATCTTCTGAACAAAGAGATGATCACTTTAAGTAATGATAAAGTTAAACATTGCCATCTTATCACCAACAAATTCTCTTCAGACCGTCATGTGGCTCTCTCTCACACACAAAAGGTGACAGTTCATAGACCTTAGATTGGGGTAGATGGCAGGAGTCCTTGAGTGCCACCCAGTGGTGAGTACTGGGATTTTGGACAAGGCCCTTGTCAGTTGCTATGTACCTATCTATTGTTAGAGACAAAATTACTGGCTTTGCAAGTAGACGTTAACTGGAACTCCACTAAGCCTGAGGAACCTAAAATAATCTTGAAGTCTGAAATTCCCACAATGCATGAGTGATGTCAGAGACACACTCCAGGGAAGACAGTGCCAAGAAGAGTTCCACGAGATGGAACATCATATGGGGATGCACACCTACGGGATGACTGGAGAACCATCTGGGGGTCTTCCAGGTCTATGGCCACAATGATGACGCCCCATGAACAGTCTCCACTGAGCTGAAGAGCTGCTTAATTTACAAATAGATATTTTAAAGTGAATGGCTAATATCCGACCCCAAGGCCACCATAACATGACCTACTAATGAGGAAACTCGGAGCCAAGGCAGTAAGAACAAATCCACCCAGTGAGATGACCAGCGAGCTATTTTCCTTACAGTTGTGGAAGGGTAGCACAATGCTAAGAGCCCTCACGTTAGGATTTCACTGACATGCGAGCAGTGACCAGTGGCTTGGCCATGTGACAGACAGCAGTGGTGAAGCAGGTTATTGAAAGGATACCCAAGTTGTGTGTAGCCCTGTGGAACTCATTATGGGCACCTGAAGAACCCTTCTAAAATCAATGATCAAGTACGTCTAACAGGTGTGTGTCCTAGGGGACTCAAGTGAGGTGCCCTCTGGGGTTTGCCAAGTGGGAGCACTTGGAGAACTGTAGCTGAGCGGAGGTGGGCTGCTTGTGAGTGAGTCTCTTGCACCTTCTGGGGTACAAAATGCCCTTAATAATTCTCCTGTCAAGGCATATATGACAGTGCATGCTTGTAATCCCAGTGCTGGGGAGGCAGACAGGAGGATCCCTGGGGCTTATTGGCTAGCCAGTCTAACTGAACAGGTCAACTCTGGGTTCAGTGAGAAACCTTGTTTCAAAAAATAAGGTGGGCCTGGGGATAGAGGTTAGCGATAGAACATTTGCCAAGCATGCTCAAGGACTTAGGTTCAACCCCCAGTACTGCCAACATGACAATCATATGGGAAATAGTTGAGGAGACATTCAACATTAATCTCACACAAGTGCACACACGTACACACACACATGTGCACACACAAAAGAACTCTCCTTTCTGATAGCAGAGACAGAAACCACAGAGAGATACAGGCCAGATTCCCAAGGGAAACTCCCTACCACAGCTGAAAATGGCATACATGGAGGCCATGCTAGTCACCCCTTGTTGGAGCTATAGCCTGGTTCTGGCAGGAACAGACACATTGCACTGGACTTTTCATAGTGAACCATAGTTGAAAATGTTAAAAGTATGATAAAAAGTACCCAACAGAAGATAACTGTGTCACTTTATACTGTGAAGTTACATTTCTACAGACCAAGAGGCACACTTCACAGACCACATGAAGCAAAGATATCGTATCAAATGGGTATGTCCTGGTGCACATAATCCTCAGAGTGGTAATTCATTAGAGAATTGAAATGAGAATGGAAAAAATATGTTCTCTCTCTTTTTAAAAAAACATATTTATGCATATGAGTGACCTATCTTCACACACACCAGAAGAGGGAATCAGATCCCATTATAGACGGTTGTGAGTCACCATAATGATTGCTGGGAATTGAACTCAGGACCTCTGGAAGAGCAGTCAGTGCTCTTAACCACTGAACCATTTCTCTAGCCCCAATTTGCTCTCTTTTTATTTTTATTAAATATTTATTTATTTTGTATGCATGTCAAGGGGGGAGACACACAAGCAGCGCCACAGATGTAGAGGTCAGAGAACAACTTATAGGAGTCAGTTCTCTGCTTCCACCGTGTGAATCCTCGGGATCAGACTCAAGCTGTCAGGTCTGGCAGCAGGTATTTTTACTCTTTGAGCCGTCTCACTGGCTTATGAGATTAGTGAGTTCTATCCCCTTTCTCCTGTTAGGGGCTGTGGTAGTGTGAATGTAACTGGCCCCCATAAGCTCATGGGGAGTGGCACTATTAGGAGGTGTGGTTTGTTGGAATAGGTGTGACCTCATTGGAGGAAGTGTGTCATTGTAGAGGTGGGCTTTGAGGTCTTAATATGCTCAAGATATGCCCAGTGTCTCAGATCACTCCCTGTTGCCTATAGGTCAAGATGTAGGACTTTTAGCTCCTTATCCAGCACCATGTCTGCCTGAAAGCCATCACATCTTACCATGGTGATAATGGACTAAATCTCTGAAAATGTAAGCTATTAAGTATTTTTCTTTTATAAGAGTTGCCATGGGGCCAGGCCGTGGTGGTGCACGCCTTTAGTCCTAGCACTTGGGAGGCAGAAGCAGGAGGATATCTGTGAGTTCTAGTCCAGCCTGGTCTACAGAGTGAGTTTCAGGACAGCCAGGGCTGTTAGAGAAACCCTGTCTTGAAAAAACAAAATAAATAAATAAATAAA